>JASANE010000446.1:0-60170 GCA_030248225.1 Trileptium ribeirensis | reverse complement strand
GGGGGTTTTCGATGTCGCTTTTATCCGGGATATATACGGATTTTTTAAAAAGCATGATGGATTTCGTATGGTTTTTTATTAAAAAAATTTTTGGTTGTGTGATAAAAGACTTTTTTTGGATATTTTGCAGCTAGCGTGGTAAGTCATTGCAAACATGCTAACTTAGAAGTTAAATCATAACACGCCAAATTTCAAAATTTATTTAGAGGGGGCGACCGCCTAACGCTCCGTGTCGACTTCTAAACGTCTCCGCCGACCCATTGATTTTGGCTCCCCCGCTGAACCCCATTTATTTTGGCTCCCCCGCCCTCAGTTACAACCCCGTAAAAAGACAGTCAGTTCGACGCGGCTAAGCAAAAAGAACGTTAACGCAGTCCACTGTTGGTAAGTAGAGTGTCATTGAGATTTCCACTAGTTGGCGGCGTTAGATTAAACATTGAAGGGCAGTGTTAAATTTCGTCTAATAGCGACTAAAGTCGGTTTGTCCCGAGCCAGAACCCAGGCGCCTACCATATGGGAAAGAAGAGGGTCGAGTTATGTGTGCGACCAAAACAAAAATACGATAGTGTTAACAGGCCGGTGTTATACTGCGAACCGTACTATCAATATTAAATTGCTATACAAGATTGGAACGAGAAACATGCGAACGCTTAATTCACTCATGAGACCTGATATTCACGTAGATGAACTAAGTAATACATGGATACTATGTGTTTATTGATATCTCCCTGGTGTCAGCAGTATACCATCTGCTGACTCAGGGAGCCGTAATTATTCTGTCCAGCTTTACATACTATTAATGCCTCATTGCCAACCTGTAAATTTTTATTGTTGAACATGTAATTTGAAAAGACCTACACAGACATATTAAATAGCAACTTACAAAATGCGCCGAGTAACAGCCATGTGGCTTGTACAATTGCGGGTGTAAACCCGCTTATTGCGAACTTAGGGAATCACAGTGTGCAACTACACAGAGGATGATTTACTCTCCGAAAGAACCATATAGCTTGCGTGGTTGCCGAGAATTGCCGTTTTCCCGTTTTCGGGCTCATGAGCACATTTAAAATCCGCGAACCCTGCAGTGTAAATAACGTCAGAAGCAGCACAACTTGCGCTGTTATATAGGATGCGGATTGTTATACAAAATAAGACCAATCCCACTGCTTGGGGTTCTCAAAGGTAGTACCAGTAGACTACGCATGCTACCCATACAGCGGGATACGAACACATCTCGCGAAGTGCTCCTGTAGCTTGCTAAACTCCATAGCTTCTGGGGACCGATCGAGCGAAACAAGTCCTTCACATCCGTCCATGAGGTTACGATAGCTGGGGTTGAAGGAACATTGCGTTTGGATATGGTTAGTGCAGTGACGTAACGGCGCTATTACATGTACTTAGCATTGCAGTAAATTCGATAGAATACATATAATCTATAACAGCATAATGGAGACCTACGAGCTACAATCCACGATATATGGCTAAATCGAATTAGAACAAGTTAGCTGAATTAATAACATGTGAGTTGAAAAAGAATCTGAAAACACATCGGGTAAAAAACCTCGGCGGGGGAGCCAAAATCAATGGGTCAGCGGGGGAGCCAAAATCAATGGGTCGGCGGAGACGTTTAGAAGTCGACACGGAGCGTTAGGCGGTCGCCCCCTCTAAATAAATTCCGAAATTTGGCGTGTTATGATTTAACTTCTAAGTTAGCATGTTTGCAATGACTTACCACGCTAGCTGCAAAATATCCAAAAAAGTACTTTATAACAGCCCAAAATTTTTTTAATAAAAAACCATAGAAAAATCCATTCATGCTTTTTAAAAAATCCGTATATCCCGAGCATATTAGTAGGCATCATCCGCATCATGTCCCCAAACACATCGCTAACTGGCTGGACGACATTCTAAACTTCTTATCATCACTGCCGTAGTCTGTGGGTGAACAATCATGCCACTTAAGCTTTTCAATGGACCGGTTAAAAGACAAATTCATTAACGGTTCTGCTGGTGTTGATATCGGCGCAGTTTCAAATATTCTCTACAAACCACGCCCCAATAAAGAACTACCAAAATGTAACTGTACACCGCCACCATTCACGATCGTTTTCGCATATGCGAGATCATTCAGTAACCTCGCACATGCGAAAACGATCGAGAATGGTGGCGTTGTATGGTTATATTTGGGTAGTCCAAGATGCATAATCACGGTCATCGCGTCAAGAACGACTTGAGGATGAAATAAGAGTATGTATACAAAGATAAATTCCCTTTCACGTGCAGATAGCAGAAATTTTAACTCATCAAATTGCCCATCAAAATATAAGTTGGACTAGTCGGTAGTGGAACTACATTTGTGAGCGGAGCTTGGGCTGTGGCATTACGAATGTACTCAATTTTATGTTCTTGTAATAACATTGCATACGGCTTTATCATTGATAAAAATATTATATTTGAATTCTTTGACCCAAAAACCCTATAATGGTTTGATCTAAACGATTCTATTTCAATAAATAACACAAATATTGCAAAATTCTCTATTTTAGCTGCATAAAATTAACTAATTAGCTAATTACTAATTAACCACTCAAAATTTTTTAATCGCAAATATCAGGTGCACACTCTCACATGACAGGCTTTCAAACAAAAAAGTTTTTTAAAATCCGGTCAGTGGTTCTTGAGATCCGTCGGACCGAACGAACGAACGAACGGACGGACATCGACCTTTTTACTCCCAGACAGAAAATAAAAACGCTTCGCTCGGCTTCGCCGAGCTCCGCTCAATAAGTACTTCGTGAGCGATTTTTTGTCATAACCTGGTACGATTGTTCATCTTAAACCTAACTAAACAAGGCCAGGTGAATGGTTATGCCGATCGTTTGACTCATTCAGACAGCTGCCGTGTATATTCAAATTAAACACGCTCAACATGCTATGCATAGCTAGCAGACAGAGAGTAACCGGCAAAGGAACCAGCAACCAGAACCGTCGTTTTAAACCGGATCCGGAACCTGGTCTTTGAAAGTTATATATAGTAAAACATATGAAGGAAGAAATGAAGGTACAGTGGATTTAAAATGTAGGAAAACTTTTACATTAAACTAAATGTACTGCGATGACATTATTGCCTCTCTGGAATTTTGAAGAGACTGAGGAAGCTACAAATATTTATTTATCGATCAGTATGTTGTCTTTAGAATCCCAGGGCAAGGAAATGCCTTCCACTATACGGCATTGCGTCAAACTGGATGTGCTTCTAATGCATGGAGCGTAGACTAAACACAATCACTCTGTCCCCAACCGCCTCTATAATGGACATACGTTTGTTACATGTTATCAGAGCGTAGCGTAGCGCATCGGAGATTGCATGTTGCAAGAGTGAAAGCCTTTTAATACCGTCTGTGTGTATGATCGACCATAACTGTGAACGACTTAACCGATTTTCATGATTCGAACCGACATACGTAGTCTATTTACCGTGTACATCCCAGAGCGTTTTTTTGAATTGGGGTCTGGTTCCGGGGTTAGAGGTTAAAATGAGAGTTTTTTTACCTTATTTTAGTACCCTTCAGGAAACCAGGGTTATTTTTATATTAACTTTCAAATTTTTTCTCTGTTTGGCTTTATTACATAGTAAAATAATATATGCCGATGCCTCTTTTTTGGTTTTTCGACTAAGTACCGGTTCTGGAGTTATGAGGTTTGGGGTATGGCACCCCGTGGTTCATCGACCCAAAATTCAAAAATTTGTGCTGACGTCCTGGGGGGCTGAAAAGCTTCATGTTGGGGTTTCCGGGCATGGAAAACTCATTGCCGGGATTTTAAAATTGCCGCGTTTTTCGTATGCGTGATAACCATTGGCCAATAACGGGAGGTAGGGGAACCTGTTTTCAACTTAAAGTATAACTTAAGCGGTATTGTGGATATCAACATATAACATATCGACCTATGCTAGTGAGAGATGATCGCCTGTGCACGCAAAAGGCGTAGCTGTTTAGGCTTCCCTACGCTCTGCAATCTTAACAGAGTTTCTGTATATTCCGTAGGAAACTTGAAATTATTGGTATATATGGTTGCAAAAGAAAATAAAAGAAGGTATACAATTATTCTCTGATCAGTGGCCAGAGGCAATGTTTAGGTTAGTGTTGGTTAACGAGTGCCCCTCAACAAGATTAGCATGATGACTTTCTGATCTAAATGCTATAAATGAGACAACCTATTATACTGCTCGCACAGTTTCAATAATGCAGTTCATTGCCAAGAACACAGTTTCTGGCTGCGTTGCAAATATATTACTTTACTTCAATTTAGACTGATTTACAAAGTTCACAAGCGCACTGGGTGATGCTTGACGTAATATTAGCCAAGCTTACAGCTAAGTACTTATAAACATACATACCCTGTTACCGAGCTGAACCGGTTCATTTCTAAAATATACCGCATATTTCTGAATGGGTAAGCTGCTACAGGCAACGGCCTAGCTTTGTTTTGTTAACACACAGGACGAAGGTGATAAACTCCTGCTGAAATTGTATCCTACTTATGTTTCACAGGACAATTTGATGAGTTAATTTTTTCTATTGTTTGGTTGTATTGGAACTTGATCATTGTGTATATATAATGTATGTTTGGACCACAGATGAAGCAAAAAATATGGACAATTTTAAACGGGAAATCTGGTTCCGGTATGGTTTTGCCTTTTGCCGGAACCGCAACCGGAACACGATTTACGCTGGAACCGGAATTCCGGTTACTTCCTGCTAGCAGAGTATAAATTGCTTAATAGCCGTATCAAAGTTTTATACAGTTCTAAGTAATTTACGTTGATACAACTGGACCAATGTAAAATTGCATCGAGTTAGGGACTACCTGGTGCGCTTGTGATGCTTGTAAAGGATATACTGAAGATAAGCATCAATCCTATAACGCTGCCAAGAACTGAGTTTTTGGTAAGGAGTTGTTTTTTATTGTTAAATGCACAGTCTCAAACATAGAACATCTGTTCAGACAAGTAGAACTTTGTGTCTAATTTTATTTTAGTACAAGAAAACCCCGTAATATCAAAATTCCTACAGAATAACATACTAGTCGATAGTGGAACTACATTTGTGAGCAGAGCTTGGGCTGTGGCATTACGAATGTACTCAATTTTATGTTCTTGTAACTACATTGCATAGGGCACAGGGCTTTATCATTGGTAAAAATGTTATATTTGAATTCTTCGACCCAAAAAACCTATAATGGTTTGATCGAAACGACTCCATTTCAATAAATAACACAAATATTGCAAAATTCTGTATTTTAGCTGCACAAAATTAACTAATTATCTAATTACTAATTAACCACTCAAAATTTTTTAATCCCAAATACCAGGTGCACACTCTGACATGATAGGCTTTCAAACAAAAAAAAAGTTTTTTAAAATCCGTTCAGTGGTTCTTGAGATCCGTCGGACCGAACGAACGAACGGACAGACATCGACCTTTTTATTCCCCGACAGAAAATAAAAACGCTTCGCTCGGCTGCGCCGAGCTCCGCTCAACTAGTATCTCGCAAGCGAGGGTGAAACGGAGGGAACGTGGTTTCATTTTTAAGCTACGTTTTTTAATCATCTGTAGCAGGCTGTGTTTGATTTATATACCACCCTAAAACATCTTGAACCCTGAAAACAATGAAAATCCTAAAACCTCGTAGATACTAAACCAATCAAAAAAAACTGATAACGCATCAGGTATTTGTGCTGGTAGGTAGAAAACCAAACCATTGTATTCAGCCTTCCGCAAAACCTATCTAGACAATTCTTGATGTCCGGTACCCAATACATAACCAAAAAGGGAAGACAAACTCTAATATGAAAATCGGGTCCACTGACCCTAAACCCAATGAGACACCTCGAAAAGGCATGATATATGTACGACAGACTCCAGATAGCCAAATGGTGGATTCCGCATACCGAGAAATCTCTATAATATAGACAACTTTTAATGCCATGTACCACACTACTTCAGACAGACGATTTCTTGGAAATCGAACCCATTAGTCCTAAAACCAATAAAAAAGGTTTATAACCTAATAGGCACTCATTGTAAGGTCAAAATAAGCAACAACACGGCGAAATTTAAAAAATCGCAATTTCTGGCAAAGGGTCGACGAACCATATTAGGGCCTGCAGCGGCCCGGGGAGGGTTCCACAAAAATGTCGCGGCAGGCAAGGTGTAGGTCTCGATGAATTCTGAATTTGACCTCCATTTTTCGACGCAACGCCTGTGTCACGAGCTATGAGCTGCAAAACACTGGTACCCGTATGGCCAGATGTGGCAAAGAACACATAAAATCTTTTTCTACCATGTTGACCCCGACCATGGGATCGGAACTGTCCTCGTTCCACTAGGGGGCAAATCGCATCAGTTTTACTATCGAACAAAATATCTACACTGTCGAAATCCGTCCATCCGAAAATAAGCTATGAATGACAGCGACATGCAAAAAATTTTTTTACGATTTTTCTTTCTTTCCCCGTGGAAACTCCGCTCGCGTCACTCGGTCCGTTTCAATAAACAACCGTAGATCTAGTACCTTGTGGCATGAAGAAAACGCGCGAAATTGCCTGGTCAATGCGTGGCCTGTGCGTTCGGCGTAGATAGATACATGAAATTAGAGCAGGGACAATTAGCTGTGTATCGGCAACAACGTGCCCATTACACGGTACAGTTATAATTATATCACAACCTGTCGCACTCGACGGCAAGCCTCACTATTTTAATTCCACGTTAGCAGAAGATAGGAAGGTCCAAAACATCCTGATCATATGCTTCCTAACGTCAGTCACACAGTTGCAGTTGAGAGCAATATGTTGTGAGGTTTCTTCGGGATAACAAGTCGCAAAAAGACTGCTCTTAACCATTCCCATTTCGAATAGATGAACATCCAGATGACTATGTCCAGTGAACAGCTAAACCGTCGAGTATGGTCTTGTTGAGTTTGCATAAGTAGCTCTGCCAGGATTTGTCACACATGGAATAGACAGCCTTTCAGGATGTACAACACCGTTGGATTCCCAGCTGGTCGACACAATTTATTGCTTCAAGGTTCAACGAACAGTTTACACAGCAATACAAAGTGAAAGATACTTTTGTGCCGCTGGCGGACAGCAAAAATTAAAAAACGTGTCGATGGATAAATAAAACAATCATAGAAAATGCCTAACATTTTACCAGAGAAGGCGCAATGATTATTTTGTTAGAACCGGAATCGCTCTCCTTGATTATGTGCATACAATAGGGACTTGTCTCCCAAGAAAGAATTCTGAGCGTATATAAAACTTAAGAAAATACATTTCCACTTACATTTACTTATATAACAAATCACAATTACATTCAGGCGCACAACAAGTATCACAGGTATAGCTTTGTAGACTCATCAGTTCAATTCTTATATAGTTGTATTATGTAGTTCTTATTATATACTATATTCATCCAACCATACTATGCAGGTGGACTTAAGTAGTAAAGCACCACATATGGCTATATAGAGCGCTTTGTTCTCTGAACAAAATGAGCCCAACCGTGGCTGAATTGCTCTAGTCGTTGAGGAGATATGGTCAATTTGGTGTTTTCCGAGTCCCAAGGGCCCATTTGCAACCTTACTTAAACCAACTCTGCTCGACAGGTGAGGTCAATAGCAACACAGCGTATATAGTTGCATAGAGCTATGCTTTCTGAACAAAATGAGTACAATCTTAGACGAATCGCTCCAGCGGCTAAGGAGATATAATCAATTTGGTGCTTTCGGGGGACCCAAGGGCCCATTTGAATACCAATTTTGATTCAAGAAGTGAGCGTAGGTGACCTCGGAAATAACTACATTTACACAGCTTTATAAAGTAAACTTTCTGAAGAAAATGAGCCCAAATGGGACCAGATTACACCGGGGGTTGTTGAGATATGACTCATAACGTGTTTTGGTGGGGCCTTAGGGAGCCTAATTGGGCCCTTTTCGAACCCCCTTTTCAGGGGGAAAGAGTTGGAATTTGTTTTTGCGCCTAACTAAAGGGCACGAATAGAGATTTCAAGCTTATGAGGTATCGCACAACCTGATCTGCCTATCAGAAATTGAGTTATGCGAGTCACCCGAAAAAAACTCCCAAAGAGACGCTGGCAAATTCACACTCCTGAATTATGAACTTATCACCAAACGTATACGTGTTTCAATATTGAAAACCAATAAAGAAATGCTTTCAATAGTTCATATTACTTATTGGTGTGATTGATTAAATAACTAATTAATTCTTTTGAATATTATCTTTCAGTGAGATAACATCACCCTTACTATGCGATGCTACTGTTAAACTCCAGCAAAAAACAACGTGGTTGAACCAATCATAGGTTTGGTAAACATCAATTGGTAAAACCAATCATTTAAGGTCATAATTTATACTGGCCTGTCACAAATCCCCCATGTTCGTGAAATTTTCCCCCGTGTCCGTACCCCCACTCGCACAGAACCCCATGTTCCACTAAATCCAAAATTGTTAAGTCTAAAAATTTATGTTTTTTGTTTGCAAATCGTTTTTAAACATTAATTTACCATTAAATTACCACTATTTATAATGCTAAAACATAGTTTCTTTTGCTTGAAAATACATTCACGGTAAACTACGTACATGAAAATATGGAAATATTTTGTATTTTTAACCGAAAATTTCCGGCCACTTTGAAATTTCCTCCGGGAATGAACGTGCCTAATGCATGCGAATGCAAAGTATTTGCATTAATAATTCATTTGCATTTAGGTCAACCACAATATGACCAAATTGGATTGGTTGTACAGCAGAGTGTAGATTGGCTTGGAGCAGTTGTACATCTTAAAAAACTTAATAGCAAAGTAACGAATGTTAAAACATACTTACTCTGACAGGATACACCACTCCGTTGTGTATGTCTTCAACGGAATGCAGCCATCCAGTTGGCGGTTTATTTGCAAGCGTGCCGTTTTGATTCCACTCACAAGGATTGTCTCCCACCCGTGATTGATTTGGATCCATTACAAATTCAAGTGGGAATGAGTTAAATGATCTTGTGAATCTCTACCGGCCTAGACCATTGTAACTCAAATATACACATCTCTGCAAACCCAAACAAATAATCGTACAAAACAGACTTAACAAATTCAGAACATACTGTATTAATAAACAAGAGGCAATGTAACCGTCTATTTGCTTATGTATAGGCAAGAAAGTATATTCCATATGTCTACAATCTACTTGCTAGAAGCTGGCGAACCTCTTCTTAATAATATCTTATTGTCGTGTAGAAATATAATTTATGCACAGTTTGTGAATAGTTTTGACTTCCCAGCTGCAGTTAAAGAAAGTACAACGTTCTAGACCCGTACTGTAAGTTACGACTTTTATTCAATACATAAAAATATATTTTGAAGTGAGGATTAGAGTTAGACTTGAGGAGGAATAAAACGAATAAGACCTGCACGTACTTAGGAGATTTCTAGCGTGTCTACGAAGCATCGCACAGATCATCTCGTATCGAAGTTTTGATTAATACCAGTACCGCAAAATATCCTTGATCAAAAACCAGAGATATAATAAAAAATCAAACAGCGCGGCCGATCCAAAAAAGTATGATGGGCGTATAGAAAGGGCATACGATCTTATTATAATGGTAAAATTTAATTTGACCATCAATAGCCATATTTGTCTAAATACTTAAACAATTGCATTTGAAAATAACTTAATACCAAAAAGTAACTCAGGAATCCATAGAATTCTCGAAGTCCGAACCATTTTTAACTAATTTGGACCCGTTTTGGCACAAAAAGTGGTGCAGAGCAAAGACATCTCAAATCTATCAATCTGTAATATAATAATTGCGATGACAACGTCAGGTGGAATAACACCGTAAGAAGACAAAACATTAAAATCAATTTTCAACAATGGGTATTTGGGTGTAGTTAGATACCAGGCCGGAGCCGGTCAAATTGGATAGACCAAGGCAAGTCTATTGCTGTGTCCCGACGAAAAACCGCAAACCCCTGAAAAGAGAGTTTATGCGTCGAACGAAATGAAACCATAATTTACAAGGCATTTCTTCAATAAATTAAGGAAAAATTAATCTTTTTCATTATTTTTCAGTCGGACCTAGCGGTTCAGCGATACGTTTACCTTACGGGTTTTTGATGTCTACAGGTTCTTTGGATCGCCCATGTGGAATGTATTTTTTTTATTTTTCGATATATTTACAGGTGTACGTGTCATTCAGTTTGAGGGTTTTGCGATTTAAGTTTTTTATTTCACTGAAAGCGCGGTGAACCTAAAAACCTAAAAACGTAGGTGATATGAGCCCAGTAGTTAGTTCTGGTTCGCTGCCGCAAAATTGGCCCTAAACTCCCTGTTTTACATATAATGTATAAAGTATGAGGTGTTGGTGTCAAATAATCATTTTAGACTTCGGCGCATACAGTATATACTCACCACAAATAAGTGCTGTTCGTCAATTCAAAATTTCGTTCGAGACGTGTGTAAAATTTTGGAGCACATTGTTAAATTTGTTTGAGAGCTGTTCGAAGTTTGTTCTAAAAATTTGTGAGAAAAAACAAATTTTGTTCAATACCTGTTCGACGTTTGTTCGCTCGAAAGGGACACTCAATTCTAGCGAGTACGTACAGTAACTCGATATCGCGGTGAGAGATCCAAAAAATCTCGTCACCATTTCATTTGTACTTTTGTGATTATATTGACGTGGTTCGGTGGCTGTCTATAAAATTGTTACAATAGTACCAATATAACAGATGCAAACCCGGTATTTTGGGGTCTAAAAATCAGATTTTCGAAGGATTTTGAAACCATAATTCAATTTGGGAGTCGAAATTAAAAATCAAACCAGTAAATAAAGGAGCCTTACTTGCTCGATATTTTTTGCTTAATGTCATATACTTAAAAATTCATGGAACAAAAGCATTTTCAAGAGTCAAAAACTCCTAATTTTAGATCTAATGGCGTAGCAGTGACCAAAATTTTTATCTCAGCTCCTCTTTGAAGCCCTTACGTTAATTTTAGCTGGCAAAATTTCTGTTTAGGTGACGTATAGTAGGTCAAGGACGGAAGGTCGGGTACATTTTTGGATAGACTTATGATTTTGGTTCTGCTAGCTCCAAAAATACGCTCATTTATCCCCGCGGTTGCTAAATTGTGCTGCCAGCCCCTGTTTCAAGCCCTTAAATTAATTCTGGCTGGGCAAATTGGTGTTTAGACGACAGTTATTTGGTCGGGGAAGGTAAGTATATTTTTGGATAGCCTAACTATTCTAATTTAAGGAATTTTCATAATTTAAGTATGAAGCTGATATACGTAACATGTATGTAATATCAGTACGTAACTTATTAGCTCAAAAGTAACACAAATACTTTTGCCAATTAGCCTAAACGAAAACGAATAAGTATCATTGGAAAACTCAAATGTATTTGTTTTTTGTTCGCGAACACTGTATAATCGCCGAAATTCTGTTCGAACACAAGTTGTAATTTCTGGCATTTGAATTTGATTTTGCCAATTTTCAGTCAGTGAAAAACCGAATTAAATTAAGGCTGTTTTCCGTAACAAGGGTTTTCGATTCGATATCGGTAATGACAGAATAGGATGGCTGGCGGGGTCACCTTAAGTTTACTCACGCATAATCTTTTTGTCTGCAATGATGAAGATATTAACGATTCAGAAGCAGTATGTCCATTTCTTTGCTAACACAAACAATCATATATGTTTTTCACGATGAAGCTTGTTTGTCCCTTATTCTTCGCTTGTAGTTTCAAACTCGTAGTAACTCTAGTTTAGCGCTAAAATTAACCAATTCATACAGTAGTCCGGCTATTGAAAAAGTATAGAACATTTTTTGCAAAAACCGGGAACAATATAATGATTTGCACGCGCCCGAAATGAAGCTAAAACTGGTTTCCTCAACTGGGTCCGTTGGAAAGGGACCCCGGCATTTCTGAAAATTTTGGGGTTCTCTTGGTAGAATCGGATCTCCCGGTTCATGCCCTTGAACAGATTTTGAACGCTCCCTAGTTCAATACCTACAGGCAAATTTTACTTCCCTTAGTAAAACGCACCAGTTGATACAAAAATTCAACATTTGTACATCCCATTAAGAAAATTAAATTGCAATTAAACCACGTAAAACACGGCTTTAAATTTGTTTTTTTTTACCTTAACAAAGAATTCTTACAGGATTTCTGAGGTTGATTATTAAGTATGTATTTTAGCAATTTGCATTAAAACACTGAATTTTGACAATTTTAGATTTTGAATACAGCAGGTTGCCTCCAATCTCCGATTACGACCAATGCCGTCAACACGCCCCGCTATGCTTTCATTGACTAGTCTCCGATTCTAAGATTTTTGATCGGCAGCGTACAATCAACTGCTGAAATTAATGCTAGGAGTTTGATAATAATTGATGTTCACATCACATATATATATATGGGGTGCCGTGGTTAGCGGAGTGTGAATTTCCGGGGCTTCCAAGGACACATTTTCCAAAACTCAAGGACACATAATCGTCAGTTTTGATTCTATTATCTTATTAATGTCGTGTAAATAAATATCATTAGTCAACCTCACTTGACCCAGGCTTGCTAGCGTTCGAGGGTGTGTAAGTAAGCGCAACAAAATTCGCTTTATCATAGAAAAAACTTTGTCGACATATCAGTGTCGTTGATAAATAACGGGATTGCGTGATATCATGCTCAACTCGCCCCGCCAATCCCCAAAAATCTCCATTAAGCGGAGTTATTCTATACTTTGTTCAAATACAATAGCTGCTGTTTAAAACGTTAATTTATATTTTCATTTAGTAGTCTACTGCGGAGACTAAGATGACCTAACATTTATTTACTATCATTTATCATTTTACAATAAAATAAAATCAACCAGAGAAAAAATTCGAAAGTTAAGTTGAAAATAACTTTGCTTCCGGTAAGCGTACTAGAATGAGGTAAAAGAAATAAAAACCCACATTTTGACCCCTGAACCAAACCCCAAATCAAAAAAATAAAAAAAACGCTCGGAGATGTACACAGTAAATCGACTGTGCCAAAGATCATGGAATTCGCTTATGTCGTTCCCTAGTTATGGCCGATCAGACACATGCAGACAGAATTTAAAAACTTTCACCCCTGTTACACACAATCTCCACTACGTTATGGTCTGAGTATATATTTTTGCATTAATTTATTAATAGTTTACATAAGCAGACGGCACACACTTGAAAGGACTTGGGATGGAGCACTGGTGTTTGGTTCTGTGCTTGACATGAGGCAGTAATATCAGGCCTCATCGTATGGCAACATATTTTTCATTTGGACTAGTAATAAAGTATGATGACGAAAGGATGTGGAAGCAACCGTCTGAAAAGTTGGGCTGGGATGAGATTCAATCCCACGTCCTCATGTCTTTGGATCCGCTAGTAGGCGGTCTTTACAGTCTGACCTATCCCTGCCCGACTTCGAAGCAAATATAAAGCTGTTTATTCTTGTGTCTTTTCATATTTTATTCCGCAGTGTAGCGATTCTATAGGTTTCGGAGAACCCGCCCGGTTGAATCCGACGTCACTCGTTTGCTGCACGATTGCGGAACGTTGTTTCTTCAGCTCGTTTACGATCTCTTGGTTTCTTCTTTTCCAAGGTATTTCGTTAGAATATCTCGCCGAAATATCGTCATCTTCTCTGTAGTTGACGTCTTCCCGGATGTATTTGAATCTTTCTTGCTCTTCTGCTACTCTTTCGTCGATTTGCCATAATCGGAAGCTGTTTATGTCATATGTGATTTGTTTTATTGCTCGATTTGGAAGCAGCTCTCGTACATGCTACTCGCCATTTGTCGTTGTTCGATGAGATACGGTTTCATCTTTTCGTCGAATTCTTTTTGGATCGTTGTGTGCACTTCGATTTTCTTTTGTTCTTCTTCCGTCGGTTGTGGTCTTGCTTAAATTCGTATCTTTGGTGATCGATACCATGGGTACTTCTTTATGATCTTCCCGATTAAGTCCCATACTTCTTTGTGTTCTTTCATGTTTATTGCAGTTATTGCAAGTATCACAGGGAATAGTGGCGTTGCATCGAGGCTGTATTGTACCACTTGCGTGATTTTCCACGTGCTTTCTTTCAATTTTCCGCCTTGGTATCGCAATCTGGTTGGTACGAACAGTTTGTTAGCATCGTATATCTATTCGCAGTATTCGACTATTGCGCCCATTCGTTTGACGACGTATTATTCGACCAATTGTTGAGCTGCAATCTTTTCTTGTCCGCCCAACAATCTTTAGAGTCTATTCGTGTCGTTCGTCGACAATACTGCTGGATACGGTTGTTTTTGAATGTAGCATCCCATATCTGCCTTTGAGCATCGATATCGTTCCACAGTTTGACACTCCCGCTTTCTGTCTCTAATTCCTTATAGAGTACCTCGAGTATTCGACCGTTGAATCGCCAGATATCGATGATTCCCAGTTCACCGTCACTTAATTGCATTGCACGTATCAGACGAATTGCCCCGTTGTTACGCTTGTTGTACCGTAACAGAAGTTTTCGATGATCCAATACAAGCTGGGCGTATGCCGTTTTCTTCACAGAATTCTGCGAATCCCTCTATCGTTATAGTCTTAAGTTTGTATGTTGGGATTTTTGCCACCACCGTTGCTTGTTTGTTCGTGCCATGTCAACGGTTTCGGCAAATTGATTTGCACTTTCTTCCGTTTCGATCACGATTTACACCTGTTCGGTCTTGATATTGAATCCGAACACCGCTTGATAGTCGATCCAGTGTTGCCACCATCTTGTAACATGATGCACTTCTATCGTACGGACCTGGCGTAAAGTTCATTTGATTTGGATTGTGGTTGAATAGATAAAGTCGTTGAACAGCTATTCTGGTGTCGACGCTTGTATTCTTTTTGAATCACCGTCCCTTCGACCGTTTTTTTCACTCGTCGATTCTCCAATCGTTGGGTCGATTCGTTGGTCGTTGAATCGTTGTTGCACCGATTAATGACCGTTAATTGTCCGATCGTTCTTCTTTTTGGTACCACTTGTTCGACCGTTCTTTTTGGTCGTTGGATTTGAACACCGTTTGATCGGTCCAATGTCGTCGTTGTTCTTGGTTCGTCGTATCGTTCAACCCGTTTCGTATTGTTTGACCCGTCGCTGCTTTCTCTTCGCTCCCTCCACCACGGTTAATATTTCTACTACGTGCTTGCACCAATTATAGTTGTAATTTGCTATAATGAATAAAGATACAATATAGTTATTGCAATCAATTATTAATTTGAGATTATACAAAAATTAAACTAATATGAAGCTATATTTATGCAATTGTTCTTTTAACTAGCTCTGGCTCCATATGTATGGTCATAGGCTATGCCTTGTAAATTATGTTCTTGCGTAGTATAAATATTTATGCAAAGGAGCAATGTCATAAAGCTTCCTGAGGACCGTCCTCTAAGCCTGCTCATGCTTGGTGGAATCATAAAAAACACCTATCGCATTGCACCCATTTTATTACGACTCCTGTTTCATTATCTTCTTTCTATGACCCTTTGCATTTTCCACAATAGTAATCTTCAGGGGCTAGACGTTGACGTGATTCTTTTTGAACACGTCTTAGATTCGCTCGTAAACTACGTAGTCTTCTGGATCACCAGCAAAATGTTTGAATTCTGTGCATTTATACCATTTTGGGCGTTGGGTTGCGCAACCGACTTTTCCTAATGGAATGTTCGGAAATTTGACGTCGACGAAACGAAAGATTCTATCGTATGCTGGGTAGTATACACTACTATAAAAGTACATCGAAGATTTGCTCGGGCTGTTCATTAAGACTAAGTCACCATTGTTAAAGGTTCGTTTTCTTGCCCTTCGGTCAAAATATTGTTTATATTGTTTCTGGGCTAAGAATAATCTTTTTCGGACTTGGTCCCGTGTCGCTGTTAATTTGTCGATTAATTGTGGCGCGTATCCCTCGACCGTAGTTGCTGTTACGTATCCATGGATTGGTATTCTCCTGGTAAATCGGGGTCGCGGCCATGTAATAGGAAAATAGTGTTTGACCGGTTGAAGCGTGAACCGTCGTTCTGTATGCCAAACATAGCGGTTCGATAAATTCGTCCCAGTTGTCAGGGGCCAACTCTGTTGTTTGTTTAGCATCGCTTTAAGCGTTTGGTTCCATCCTTCAACCAATCCGTTCGCTTGATGATGGTATGGTGTCGAATATACTTTCTTTGTTATAATTAATTACGTAAAATTGGTGCAAGCACGTAGTAGAAATATTAACCGTGGTGGAGGGAGCGAAGAGAAAGCAGCGACGGGTCAAACAATACGAAACGGGTTGAACGATACGACGAACCAAGAACAACGACGACATTGGACCGATCAAACGGTGTTCAAATCCAACGACCAAAAGAACGGTCGAACAAGTGGTACCAAAAGAAGAACGATCGGACAATTAACGGTCATTAATCGGTGCAACAACGATTCAACGACCAACGAATCGACCCAACGATTGGAGAATCGACGAGTGAAAAAAACGGTCGAAGGGACGGTGATTCAAAAAGAATACAAGCGTCGACACCAGAATAGCTGTTCAACGACTTTATCTATTCAACCACAATCCAAATCAATGGGTTCTACGCCAGGTCCGTACGATAGAAGTGCATCATGTTACAAGATGGTGGCAACACTGGATCGACTATCAAGCGGTGTTCGGATTCAATATCAAGACCGAACAGGTGTAAATCGTGATCGAAACGAAGAATAATCAATTTGCCGAAACCGTTGACATGGCACGAACAAACAAGCAACGGTGGTGGCAAAAATCCCAACATACAAACTTAAGACTATAACGATAGAGGGATTCGCAGAATTCTGTGAAGAAAACGGCATACGCCCAGCTTGTATTGGATCATCGAAAAATTCTGTTACGGTACAACAAGCGTAACAACGGGGCAATTCGTCTGATACGTGCAATGCAATTAAGTGACGGTGAACTGGGAATCATCGATATCTGGCGATTCAACGGTCGAATACCGAGGCAATCTATAAGGAATTAGAGACAGAAAGCGGGAGTGTCAAACTGTGGAACGATATCGATGCTCAAAGGCAGATATGGGATGCTGCATTCAAAGAACAACCGTATCCAGCAGTACTGTCGACGAACGACACGAATAGACTCTAAAGATTGTTGGGCGGACAAGAAAGATTGCAGCTCAACAATTGGTCGAATAATACGTCGTCAAACGAATGGGCGCAATAGTCAGCACGGCGAATAGATATACGATGCTAACAAACTGTTCGTACCAACCAGATTGCGATACCAAGGCGGAAAATTGAAAGAAGGCACGTGGAAAATCACGCAAGTGGTACAATACAGCCTCGATGCAACGCCACTATTCCCTGTGATACTTGCAATAACTGCAATAAACATGAAAGAACACAAAGAAGTATGGGACTTAATCGGGAAGATCATAAAGAAGTACCCATGGTATCGATCACCAAAGATACGAATTTAAGCAAGACCACAACCGACGGAAGAAGAACAAAAGAAAATCGAAGTGCACACAACGATCCAAAAAAGAATCTGATGAAAAGATGAAACCGTATCTCATCGAACAACGACAAATGGCGAGTAGCATGTACGAGAGCTGCTTCCAAATCGAGCAATAAAACAAATCACATATGACATAAACAGCTTCCGATTATGGCAAATCGACGAAAGAGTAGCAGAAGAGCAAAGAAGATTCAGATACATCCGGAAAGACGTTAACTTACAGAGAAGATGACGATATTTCGGCGAGATATTCTAACGAAATACCTTGGAAAAGAAGAAACGAAGAGATGGTAAACGAGCTGAAGAAACAACGTTCCGCAATCGTGCAGCAAACGAGAGCGGACGCTCGGATTCAACCCGGCGGGTTCTTCCGAAACCTATAGAATCGCTACACTGCGGAAATAAAATATGAAAAGACACAAGAATAAACAGCTTTATATTTGCTTCGAAGTCGGGAGGGATAGGTCAGACTGTAAAGACCGCCGACTAGCGGATCCAAAGACATGAGGACGCTGGGATTGAAACTCATCCCAGCCCAACTTTTCAGACGGTTGCTTCCACATCCTTTCGTCATCATACTTTATTACTAGTCCAATGAAAAATATGTTGCCATACGATGAGGCCTGATATTACTGCCTCATGTCAAGCACAGAACCAAACACCAGTGCTCCATCCCAAGTCCTTTCAAAGTGTGTGCCGTCTGCTTATGTAAACTATTAATAAATTAATGCAAAAATATAATACGGAGACCATAACGTAAAGTGGCCAAGATTGTGTGTAACAGGGGTGAAAGTTTTTAAATTCTGTCTGGGTGTGTCCGATCGGCCATAACTAGGGAACGACATAAGCGAATTCCATGATCTTTGGCACAGTCGATTTACTGTGTACATCTCCGAGCGTTTTTTTTTGATTTTTTTTGATTTGGGGTTTGGTTCAGGGGTCAAAATGTGGGTTTTTATTTCTTTAATCTTATTCTAGTACGCTTACCGGAAGCAAAGTTATTTTCAACTTAACTTTCGAATTTTTTCTCTGGTTGATTTTATTTTATTGTAAAATGATAAATGATAGTAAATAAATGTTAGGTCATCTCTAGTCTCCCGCAGTAGACGACTAAATGAAAATATAAATTAACGTTTTAAACAGCAGCTATTGTATTTGAACAAAGTATAGAATAATTCCGCTTAATGGAGATTTTTGGGGATTTGGCGGGGCGAGTTGAGCATGATATCACGCAATCTCGTTATTTATCAACGACACTGATATGTCGACAAAGGTTTTTTCTATGATAAAGCGAATTTTGTTGCGCTTACTTACACACCCTCGAACGCTAGCAAGCCTGGGTCAAGTGAGGTTGACTAATGATATTTATTTACACGACATTAATAAGATAATAGAATCAAAACTGACGATTATGTGTCCTTGAGTTTTGGAAAATGTGTCCTTGGAAGCCCCGGAAATTCACACTCCGCTAACCACGGCACCCCATATATATATATGTGATGTGAACATCAATTATTATCAAACTCCTAGCATTAATTTCAGCAGTTGATTGTACGCTGCCGATCAAAAATCTTAGAATCGGAGACTAGTCAATGAAAGCATAGCGTCTTGAATGGGGGCGTGTTGACGGCATTGGTCGTAATCGGAGATTGGAGGCAACCTGCTGTATTCAAAATCTAAAATTGTCAAAATTCAGTGTTTTAATGCAAATTGCTAAAATACATACTTAATAATAAACTCAGAAATCCTGTAAGAATTCTTTGTTAAGGTAAAAAAAACAAATTTAAAGCCGTGTTTTACGTGGTTTAATTGCAATTTAATTTTCTTATGGGATTTACAAATGTTGAATTTTTGTATCAACTGGTGCGTTTTACTAAAGGGAAGTAAAATTTGCCTGTAGGTATTGAACTAGGGAGCGTTCAAAATCTGTTCAAGGGCATGAACCGGGAGATCCGATTCTACCAAGAGAACCCCAAAATTTTCAGAAATGCCGGGGTCCCTTTCCAACGGACCCAGTGAGGAAACCAGTTTTAGCTTCATTTCGGGCGCGTGCAAATCATTATATTGTTCCCGGTTTTTGCAAAAATGTTCTATACTTTTTCAATAGCCGGACTACTGTATGAATTGGTTAATTTTAGCGCTAAAAATGAGAAGTTACGAAGAGTTTGAAACTACAAGCGAAGAATAAGGGACAAACAAGCTTCATCGTGAAAAACATATATGATTGTTTGTGTTAGCAAAGAAATGGACATACTGCTTCTGAATCGTTAATATCTTCATCATTGCAGACAAAAAGATTATGCGGAGTAAACTTAAAATGACCCCTCCGCCAGCCATCCTATTCTGTCATTACCGATATCGAATCGAAAACCCTTGTTACGGAAAAACAGCCTTAATTTAATTCGGTTTTTCACTGACTGAAAATTGGCAAAATCAAATTCAAATGCCAGAAATTACAACTTGTGTTCGACAGAATTTTGGCGAATATACAGTGTTCGCGAAACAAAAAACAAATACATTTGAGTTTTCCAATGATACTTATTCGTTTTCGTTTAGGCTAATTGGCAAAAGTATTTGTGTTACTTTTGAGCTAATAAGTTACGTACTGATATTACATACATGTTACGTATATCAGCTTCATACTTAAATTATGAAAATTCCTTAAATTAGAATAGTTAGGCTATCCAAAAATATACTTACCTTCCCCGACCAAATAACTGTCGTCTAAACACCAATTTGCCCAGCCAGAATTAATTTAAGGGCTTGAAACAGGGGCTGGCAGCACAATTTAGCAACCGCGGATAAATGAGCGTATTTTTGGAGCTAGCAGAACCAAAATCATAAGTCTATCCAAAAATGTACCCGACCTTCCGTCCTTGACCTACTATACGTCACCTAAACAGAAATTTTGCCAGCTAAAATTAACGTAAGGGCTTCAAAGAGGAGCTGAGATAAAAATTTTGGTCACTGCTACGCGATTAGATCTAAAATTAGGAGTTTTTGACTCTTGAAAAATGCTTTTGTTCCATGAATTTTTAAGTATATGACATTAAGCAAAAAATATCGAGCAAGTAAGGCTCCTTTATTTACTGGTTTGATTTTTAATTTCGACTCCCAAATTGAATTATGGTTTCAAAATCCTTCGAAAATCTGATTTTTAGACCCCAAAATACCGGGTTTGCATCTGTTATATTGGTACTATTGTAACAATTTTATAGACAGCCACCGAACCACGTCAATATAATCACAAAAGTACAAATGAAATGGTGACGAGATTTTTTGGATCTCTCACCGCGATATCGAGTTACTGTACGTACTCGCTAGAATTGAGTGTCCCTTTCGAGCGAACAAACGTCGAACAGGTATTGAACAAAATTTGTTTTTTCTCACAAATTTTTAGAACAAACTTCGAACAGCTCTCAAACAAATTTAACAATGTGCTCCAAAATTTTACACACGTCTCGAACGAAATTTTGAATTGACGAACAGCACTTATTTGTGGTGAGTATATACTGTATGCGCCGAAGTCTAAAATGATTATTTGACACCAACACCTCATACTTTATACATTATATGTAAAACAGGGAGTTTAGGGCCAATTTTGCGGCAGCGAACCAGAACTAACTACTGGGCTCATATCACCTACGTTTTTAGGTTTTTAGGTTCACCGCGCTTTCAGTGAAAGAAAAAACTTAAATCGCAAAACCCTCAAACTGAATGACACGTACACCTGTAAATATATCGAAAAATAAAAAAAAAGTACATTCCACATGGGCGATCCAAAGAACCTGTAGACATCAAAAACCCGTAATGTAAACGTATCGCTGAACCGCTAGGTCCGACTGAAAAATAATGAAAAAGATTAATTTTTCCTTAATTTATTGAAGAAATGCCTTGTAAATTATGGTTTCATTTCGTTCCACGCATAAACTCTCTTTTCAGGGTTTGCGGTTTTTCGTCGGGACACAGCAATAGACTTGCCTTGGTCTATCCAATTTGACCGGCTCCGGCCTGGTATCTAACTACACCCAAATACCCATTGTTGAAAATTGATTTTAATGTTTTGTCTTCTTACGGTGTTATTCCACCTGACGTTGTCATCGCAATTATTATATTACAGATTGATAGATTTGAGATGTCTTTGCTCTGCACCACTTTTTGTGCCAAAACGGGTCCAAATTAGTTAAAAATGGTTCGGACTTCGAGAATTCTATGGATTCCTGAGTTACTTTTTGGTATTAAGTTATTTTCAAATGCAATTGTTTAAGTATTTAGACAAATATGGCTATTGATGGTCAAATTAAATTTTACCATTATAATAAGATCGTATGCCCTTTCTATACGCCCATCATACTTTTTTGGATCGGCCGCGCTGTTTGATTTTTTATTATATCTCTGGTTTTTGATCAAGGATATTTTGCGGTACTGGTATTAATCAAAACTTCGATACGAGATGATCTGTGCGATGCTTCGTAGACACGCTAGAAATCTCCTAAAAGTACGTGCAGGTCTTATTCGTTTTATTCCTCCTCAAGTCTCACTCTAATCCTCACTTCAAAATATATTTTTATGTATTGAATAAAAGTCGTAACTTACAGTACGGGTCTAAGAATGTTGTACTTTCTTTAACTGCAGCTGGGAAGTCAAAACTTGTTCACAGAACTGTGCATAAATTATATTTCTACACGACAATAAGATATTATTAATAGAAGAGGTTCGCCAGCTTCTAGCAAGTAGATTGTAGACATATGGAATATACTTTCTTGCCTATACATAAGCAAATAGACGGTTACATTGCCTCTTGTTTATTAATACAGTATGTTCTGAATTTGTTAAGTCTGTTTTGTACGATTATTTGTTTGGGTTTGCAGAGATGTGTATTTTTCATTTACAATGGTCTAGGCCGGTAAGGGGGTCACAAGATCATTTAACTCATTCCCACTCAGCGAATTTGTAATGGATCCAAAATCAATCACGGGTGGGAGACAATCCTTGTGAGTGGAATCAAAACGGCACGCTTGCAAATAAACCGCCAGATGGATGGCTGCATTCCGTTGAAGACATACACAACGGAGTGGTGTATCCTGTTGGAGTCAAGTATGTTTTAACATTCGTTACTTTGCTATTAAGTTTTTTAAGATGTACAACTGCTCCAAGCCAATCTACACTCTGCTGTACAACCAATCCAATTTGGTCATATTGTGGTTGACCTAAATGCAAATGAATTATTAATGCAAATACTTTGCATTCGCATGCATTAGGCACGTTCATTCCCGGAGGAAATTTCAAAGTGGCCGGAAATTTTCGGTTAGAAAATTCAAAATATTTCCATATTTTCATGTACGTAGTTTACCGTGAATGTATTTTCAAGCAAAAGAAACTATGTTTTAGCATTATAAATAGTGGTAATTTAATGGTAAATTAATGTTTAAAAACGATTTGCAAACAAAAAACATAAATTTTCAGACTTAACAATTTTGGATTTAGTGGAACATGGGGTTCTGTGCGAGTGGGGGTACGGACACGGGGGAAAATTTCACGAACATGGGGGATTTGTGACAGGCCAGTATAAATTATGACCTTAAATGATTGGTTTTACCAATTGATGTTTACCAAACCTATGATTGGTTCAACCACGTTGTTTTTTGCTGGAGTTTAACAGTAGCATCGCATAGTAAGGGTGATGTTATCTCACTGAAAGATAATATTCAAAAGAATTAATTAGTTATTTAATCAATCACACCAATAAGTAATATGAACTATTGAAAGCATTTCTTTATTGGTTTTCAATATTGAAACACGTATACGTTTGGTGATAAGTTCATAATTCAGGAGTGTGAATTTGCCAGCGTCTCTTTGGGAGTTTTTTTCGGGTGACTCGCATAACTCAATTTCTGATAGGCAGATCAGGTTGTGCGATACCTCATAAGCTTGAAATCTCTATTCGTGCCCTTTAGTTAGGCGCAAAAACAAATTCCAACTCTTTCCCCCTGAAAAGGGGGTTCGAAAGGGCCCAATTAGGGCTCCCTAAGGCCCCACCAAAACACGTTATGAGTCATATCTCAACAACCCCCAGTCTAATATTGGTCCCATTTGGGCTCATTTTCTTCAGAAAGTTTACTTTATAAAGCTGTGTAAATGTAGTTATTTCCGAGGTCACCTACGCTCACTTCTTGAATCAAAATTGGTATTCAAATGGGCCCTTGGGTCCCCCGAAAGCACCAAATTGATTATATCTCCCTTAGCCGCTGGAGCGATTCGTCTAAGATTGTACTCAGTTTGTTCAGAAAGCATAGCTCTATGCAACTATATACACTGTGTTGCTATTGACCTCACCTGTCGAGCAGAGTTGGTTTAAGTAAGGTTGCAAATGGGCCTTTGGGACTCGGAAAACACCAAATTGACCATATCTCCTCAACGACTAGAGCAATTCAGCCACGGTTGGGCTCATTTTGTTCAAAGAGACAGAGCGCTCTATATAGCCATATGTGGTGCTTTACTACTTAAGTCCACCTGCGTCGTCTGGTTGGATGAATATCGTATATAATAAGAACTACATAATACAACTATATAAGAATTGAACTGATGAGTCTACAAAGCTATACCTGTGATACTTGTTGTGCGCCTGAATGTAATTGTGATTTGTTATATAAGTAAATGTATTTTCTTAAGTTTTATATACGCTCAGAATTCTTTCTTGGGAGACAAGTCCCTATTGTATGCACATAATCAAGGAGAGCGATTCCGGTTCTAACAAAATAATCATTGCGCCTTCTCTGGTAAAATGTTAGGCATTTTCTATGATTGTTTTATTTATCCATCGACACGTTTTTTAATTTTTGCTGTCCGCCAGCGGCACAAAAGTATCTTTCACTTTGTATTGCTGTGTAAACTGTTCGTTGAACCTTGAAGCAATAAATTGTGTCGACCAGCTGGGAATCCAACGGTGTTGTACATCCTGAAAGGCTGTCTATTCCATGTGTGACAAATCCTGGCAAGCTTCTTTATGCAAACTCAACAAGACCATACTCGACGGTTTAGCTGTTCACTGGACATAGTCATCTGGATGTTCGTCTATTCGAAATCGGAATGGGTTAAGAGCCAGTCTTTTTGCGACTTGTTATCTGCCGAAGAATTTCACAACATATTGCTTCAGACTGCAACTGTGTGACTGACATAAGGAAGCATATGATCAGGATGTTTTGGACCTTCCTATCTTCTGCTAACATGGAATCCGAATAGTGAGGCTTGCCGTCGAGTGCGACAGGTTGTGATATAATTATAACTGTTACGTCTAATGGGCACGTTGTTGCAAATACACCACCTAATTTTATTGCTCTAATTTCATGTATCTATCTACGCCGAACGCACAGGCCACGCATTGACCAGGCAATTTCACGCGTTTTCTCATGCCACAAGGTACTAGATCTACGGTTGTTTATTGAAAACGGACCGAGTGACGCGAGCGGAGTTTCCACGGGGGAAAGAAAAGAAAAATCGTAAAAAAATTTTTTGCATGTCGCTGTCATCAATAGCTTATTTTCGGATGGACGGATTCTTTTGGACCAGCTGTAGATATTTTGTTCGATAGTAAAATTGATGCGATTTGCCCCCTAGTGGAACGAGGACAGTTATGATCCGATGGTCGGGGTTGTAACATGGTAAAAAAAGATTTGCATGTGTTACCTTTTTTGCCACATCTGGGCATACGGGTACCAGTGTTTTGCAGCTCATAGCTCGTGACACAGGCATTGCGTAGCGAAAAATGGAGGTCAAATTCAGAATTCATCGAGACCTACACCTTGCCTGCCGCGACATTTTATCTGGAACCCTCCCCGGGCCGCTGCAGGCCTTAATATCGGTTCGTCGACCCTTTGCCAGAAATTTGCGATTTTTTAAATTTAGCAGTGTTGTTGCTTATTTTGACCTTACAATGAGTGCCTATTAGGTTAAGAAAACCTTTTTTATTGGTTTTTAGGACTAATGGGTTCGATTTTCCGAGAAATCATCTGTCTGAAGTAGTGTGGTACATGGCATTAAAAGTTGTCTATAATATCGAGATTTCTAGGTATGCGGAATCCACCATTTGGCTATCTGGAGTATGCTATTACATCTAGCATGCCTTTTCGAGGTGTCTATCATTGGGTTTAGGGTCAGTGGACCCGATTTTCATATTCAGAGACTATATTCCCTTTTTGGTTATGTATTGGGTACCGGACATAAAAAAATAGTCTAGATAGGTTTTTCGGAAGGCTGAATACAATGGTTTGGTTTTCTACCTACCAGCACGAATACCTGATGCGTTATCAGGTTTTTTTTGATTGGTTTAATATACTTTACGAGGTTTTAGGATTTTCATTTTTTTCAGGGGTTTCAAAGATGTTTCTAGGGTGGTATATAAATCAAACACAGCCTGCTACAGATGATTAAAAAACGTAGCTTAAAAATGAAGCCACGTTCCCTCCGTTTCACCCCTCGCTTGCGAGATATCTAGTTGAGACGGAGTTCGGCACAGCCGAGCGAAGCGTTTTTATTTTCTGTTTCGGGGAATAAAAAGGTCGATGTCTGTCAGTTCGTTCGTTCGGTCCGAAACAATATTTCTAAAAAACCACTGAACGGATTTTAAAGAAACTTTTTTTTTGTTTGAAAGCCTATCATGTCAGAGTGTGCACCTGGTATTTTGGGATTAAAAAATTTTGAGTGGTTTAATTGGTGATTCGATAATTAGTTAATTTTGTGCAGCTAAAATACAGAATTTTGCAATATTTGTGTTATTTTATTGAAATGGAGTAGTTTCGATCAAACCATTATAGGTTTTTTGGGTCGAAGAATTCGAATATAATAGCATTTTTACCAATGATAAAGCCCTGTGCCCTATGCAATGTAGTTACAAGAACATAAAATTGAGTACATTCGTAATGCCACAGCCCAAGCTCTGCTCACAAATGTAGTTCCACTATCGACTAGTATGTTATTAAACTTAGAATTTTGATATACGGTTTTGTTTCTTTACTAAAATAAAATTAGACACAAAGTTCTACTTTCTGAACAGATGTTTCTATGTTGAGACTGTGCATTTAACAATAAAAAACAACTCCTTACCAAAAACTCAGTTCTTGGCAGCGTTATAGGATTGATGCTTATCTTCAGTATATCCTTCAAGCATCACAAGCGCACCAGGTAGCCCCTAACTCGATGCAATTTTACATGGGTAGTCTGTATCACGTAAATTACTTAGAACTTTGTATAAAACTTTCGATACGGCTATTAACGCAATATTATACTCTGCTAGCAGGAAGTAACGAATCCAGTTCCAGCGTAAATCGTGTTCTGATTGCGGTTCCGGCAAAAGGCAAAACCATACCGGACCAGGTATCGTTTAAAATTTTCAACATTTTTGCTTCATCTGTGGTCCAAACACGTAATAGGTACACAATGATCAAGTTGTAAGGCAACCAAAGTAAACAAAAGATTAACTAACAAATTGCCCTGTGAAACGTAAGTAGGACACATAATTTCAGTAGGAATTTTTCATCTTGACACTACAGGAGTTTGATAACAAAACAAAGTCAAGTCGATGTGTGTAACAGCTGCTTTACCCAGTCTGTGGTGCACGTTAGAATTAAACCGGTCCAACTCGCTAACAGAGCATTGATTATTTAGAAGTACTTAGTTGTACGATTGGATAGCTTACATTGCGTCAATCACCAGCCAGTGCGCCTGTAAACATTGTAAATCAGTTTATCTTGCAGTAAAGTAACGTGTACAACGCAGTCAGAAACTGCATTCATGGTAATCAACTGCATATTTTGAAGCTATGAATTTATAGAATTCTGATCAGAAAGTCATCATCATCATCTAGCTGAGGGGCACTGGTTAACCAACGCTAGCCTAAACATTGTCTCTGACCACTGACCAGAAAATAATTGTATACCGTCTTTTATTTTTTTAGAACCATACATACCAATAATTTCAAGTTTCTTACGGAACTAGTAACTCTATTGAGATTATAGAGCGTAGTGAAGCCTGGGTACACCTACGCCGTTTGTGTGCACAGCCAATCAATTCTCGATAGCATACGTCGACATGATATATGTTGATATCACACAATACCATGCAATGCAAGTTCAATAACACTACTACTTATATACATTAGGTAGAAAAACATGTTCACCCACCTCGCGTTATTGGCCAATGATTGTCACGCGTAAAAAGAACGTGGCAATTCTTAGTATCCCGGCAACGAGTTTCCCATGCCCGAAAACCACCAAATGAAGATCTCCACCCGCCCAAGACGTCAGAACAAATTTTGGTTCGAGGAACCACGAGGGTGCCATACCTCAAACATAATAACTTCAAACCCGGAGCCATAATCGAAAATCAAAACAGAGGCATCGGCATTTGTTATTTTACTATGTAATAAAACCAAGCAGCGAAAAATTCGAAACTTAAGATAAAAATAACCTTGCTTCCATAAAGGTACTAAAATGGGGTAAAAAACCTCACTTAGACCTCAAATCTAAAAACACTCGGGGATGTATATACACGGTATATCGACTATGCCGTTTCGAATGAGCCCAAGGTCATGAAAATCGGTTAAGTCGTTCACGAGTTATGGTCGATCACACACACACACACAGACGGAATGTTTTCACCCTTGCAACGTAATGTCCGTTACGTTATACTACGCTCTGATAACATGTACAAACGTATGTCCCGTATAGGGGGGGCCGTTGGAAACAGAGCGAAAGTGTTTAGTCTACGCTCTATGCATTAGAAAGAAGCACATTCATTTTGAAGCCATTTACGCAAGGCGGCATAGTGCAAGGCATTACTTCGCCCTGGGTATCAAAAAACAGCATACTGATCTATAAATAAATGTTTTTAGTTTCCTCAGTCTCTTCAAAATTCCAGAGATGCAATAATGTTATCGCATACATTTAGTTTAATGTAAAAGTTATTTTACTACATTTTAAATCCACTGTACTTTCATTTGTTCCTTCATCTGTTTTACTATTTATATAACTTTCGAAGACCAGGTTCCTGTTCCGTGTCCGGTTTAAAAGGACGGTTTGTTTGCTTGTTATTTTGCCGGTTACTACTTTGTCTGCTAGCTATGCTAGCATGTTGGTAATCTTTAATTTGGATATACACGGCAGCTGTCTGAATGAGTCAAACGATCGGCATAACCATTCACCTGGCCTTGTTTTAGTTAGGTTTAAGATGAACAATCGTACCAGGTTATGACAAAAAATCGCTCACGAAGTACTTATTGAGCGGAGCTCGGCGAACCCGATCGAAGCGTTATTTTCTGTCTTGGAGTAAAAATGTCGATATCCGTCCGTTCGTTCGGTCCGACGGATCTCAAGAACCACTGAACGGATTTTTAAAAAACTTTTTTTTTGTTTGAAAGCCTATCATGTCAGAGTGTGCACCTGATATTTGCGATTAAAAAATTTTGAGTGGTTAATTAGTAATTAGCTAATTAGTTAATTTTATGCAGCTAAAATAGAGAATTTTGCAATATTTGTGTTATTTATTGAAATAAAGTCGTTTCGATCAAACCATTATAGGGTTTTTGGGTCGAAGAATTCAAATATAATATTTTTACCAATGATAAAGCCCTATTCAATGTAGTTACAAGAACATAAAATTGAGTACATTCATAATGCCACAGCCCAAGCTCCGCTCACAAATGTAGTTCCACTACCGACTAGTCCAACTTATATTTTGATGGGCAATTTGATGAGTTAAAATTTCTGCTATCTGCACGTGAAAGGGAATTTATCTTTGTATACATACTCTTATTTCATCCTCAAGTCGTTCTTGACGCGATGACCGTGATTATGCATCTTGGACTACCCAAATATAACCATACAACGCCACCATTCTCGATCGTTTTCGCATGTGCGAGGTTACTGAATGATCTCGCATATGCGAAAACGATCGTGAATGGTGGCGGTGTACAGTTACATTTTGGTAGTTCTTTATTGGGGCGTGGTTTGTAGAGAATATTTGAAACTGCGCCGATATCAACACCAGCAGAACCGTTAATGAATTTGTCTTTTAACCGGTCCATTGAAAAGCTTAAGTGGCATGATTGTTCACCCACAGACTACGGCAGTGATGATAAGAAGTTTAGAATGTCGTCCAGCCAGTTAGCGATGTGTTTGGGGACATGATGCGGATGATGCCTACTAATATGCTCGGGATATACGGATTTTTTAAAAAGCATGAATGGATTTTTCTATGGTTTTTTATTAAAAAAATTTTGGGCTGTTATAAAGTACTTTTTTGGATATTTTGCAGCTAGCGTGGTAAGTCATTGCAAACATGCTAACTTAGAAGTTAAATCATAACACGCCAAATTTCGGAATTTATTTAGAGGGGGCGACCGCCTAACGCTCCGTGTCGACTTCTAAACGTCTCCGCCGACCCATTGATTTTGGCTACCCCGCTGACCCATTGATTTTGGCTCCCCCGCCGAGGTTTTTTACCCGATGTGTTTTCAGATTCTTTTTCAACTCACATGTTATTAATTCAGCTAACTTGTTCTAATTCGATTTAGCCATATATCGTGGATTGTAGCTCGTAGGTCTCCATTATGCTGTTATAGATTATATGTATTCTATCGAATTTACTGCAATGCTAAGTACATGTAATAGCGCCGTTACGTCACTGCACTAACCATATCCAAACGCAATGTTCCTTCAACCCCAGCTATCGTAACCTCATGGACGGATGTGAAGGACTTGTTTCGCTCGATCGGTCCCCAGAAGCTATGGAGTTTAGCAAGCTACAGGAGCACTTCGCGAGATGTGTTCGTATCCCGCTGTATGGGTAGCATGCGTAGTCTACTGTGGTACTACCTTTGAGAACCCCAAGCAGTGGGATTGGTCTCATTTTGTATAACAATCCGCATCCTATATAACAGCGCAAGTTGTGCTGCTTCTGACGTTATTTACACTGCAGGGTTCGCGGATTTTAAATGTGCTCATGAGCCCGAAAACGGGAAAACGGCAATTCTCGGCAACCACGCAAGCTATATGGTTCTTTCGGAGAGTAAATCATCCTCTGTGTAGTTGCACACTGTGATTCCCTAAGTTCGCAATAAGCGGGTTTACACCCGCAATTGTACAAGCCACATGGCTGTTACTCGGCGCATTTTGTAAGTTGCTATTTAATATGTCTGTGTAGGTCTTTTCAAATTACATGTTCAACAATAAAAATTTACAGGTTGGCAATGAGGCATTAATAGTATGTAAAGCTGGACAGAATAATTTACGGCTCCCTGAGTCAGCAGATGGTATACTACTGACACCAGGGAGATATCAATAAACACATAGTATCCATGTATTACTTAGTTCATCTACGTGAATATCAGGTCTCATGAGTGCATTAAGCGTTCGCATGTTTCACGTTCCAATCTTGCATAGCCATTTAATATTGATAGTACGTTTCGCCGTAAAACACCGGCCTGTTAACACTATCGTAATTTTGTTTTGGTCGCACACATAACTCGACCCTCTTCTTTCCCATATGGTAGGCGCCTGGGTTCTGGCTCGGGACAAACCGACTTTAGTCGCTATTAGACGGAATTAACACTGCCCTTCAATGTTTAATCTAACGCCGCCAAACTAGTGGAAATCTCAATGGCACTCTACTTACCAACAGTGGACTGCGTTAACGTTCTTTTGCTTAGCCGCGTCGAACTGACTGTTACTTTACGGGGTTGTAACTGAGGGCACCGATGCGGCACGAGCAACATCACCACAGGGGGTTAAAAAATTACCTATTGATGCTTTTGGTGGCTAGACAAAAACTGTGAACAAAATGATCTACTTACTCAAGGTCGCGACGATAACTGTCACTGTTATACTTGTTCGATATATCTGTGGAACTTCTGATATTTTTGTTTATATCTTCTGTGTGTTGCGAATATAAGTTCCACTGACTCCACACACGTACGCGGTGTTGGGATAATGCTGAATGTTTGGTCTAATGATGGATATATTAAACCCATGTCTATTGGTTTGTGTTATTTCAGTATGTTGGCTCGAACATGATTAATGCTTCAATGAAATCGTTGGAGTTTGAAATGCGTTCTTCGTTGGCGAAGTTAGTCAACATTTGGTTCTATTTAAAAACCAAAATAGACTGTATAATGCAACATTACCATTTTGCAGCTTTATATTTGTAATTTACTCGTTTTCATATTTCTGTGTTCATGTCTCCAGTCGTCTCGTCTAGGCTTTAGAGTGCTTTACCGCTTTTCCACATGATTAAATCTATAGTTTTTACGTTTCCTGCTATTTCTTGTCAACGCTGATCTTAACTAGACTCATGCCGTAATTCTTATTTGAACTTACTGAATCTGACTGGTCTTTCTGCGTAGACCATTCGAGGTTGGTTTTGTCAAAAGTCCACATAGTTTTCTAAGTGGGTTTTTTATAAAAATTTTTTGGGCTTTTAGATTTTCATCGATAGAGTATTGAGATAGAGATGATTGAACATTGGAAATTATGTATATATGTGTATATATATCAGGGAATAACCGGAACCGTCCATTTAAACCGGATCCGGAACCTGGTCTTCGAAACCTATATTTATAGTAAAATAGATGAAGGAAGAAATGCAGGTACAGTGGATTTAAAGTGTGTTAAAATAACTTTTCCATTATACTTAAAGTATTGTGATGGCATTATTGCCTTTCTTTAACTTTAAAGAGACTGAGGAAGCTAAATAATATTTATTTATCGATCAATATGTCAATTTTTGGATCCCCAGAGCAAAAATGTCTTTCACTATACACCCTTGCGTCTATTGCGTCAAAATGAATGTGCTTATAATGCATGGAGCGTAGAATAAACACTTTCGCTCTGTAGAAGAAACACTTTCGCTATGTTTCTAGTCGCCTCCCTTTACTAAACATACGTTTGCTACTTGTTATTCTGTAGAAAACTTGACATTATTGGTTTATATGGTTCTAACTAAGATAAAATAATAGAAGGTATATTATGCTATAATTTTCTGATCAGTAGTCAGAGACACAGTTTTGGCTTGCGTTTACAAAATAATGATGATAACTTTCTAACCACAATGCTATAAATGAGATCAACTGTTATACTGATCGCACAGTTTCAATGAATACAGTTCCTTGTCAAAGAACGCAGTTGCTGGCTGCGTTGCAGATAAAGCTAGTTTACTTTAATGTAGACTGATTTACAAAGTTTGCAATCGCACTGGCTTGTGCTTGACGCAATTTATGTTAACCAAGCTTGCAGCGAAGTACTTCTACATAATCCATACTCTGTTACCGAGTTGGACCGATTTAAATCTAACATACCCCGCAGACTTCTGAATGTTTAAAATAGCTGCTACAAGCATCGACCAGGTTTTGTTTTGTGAACAAACTCATTCAGGTTAATATAAAAATTCCTGCTGAAATTATTTGTCCTACTTACGTTTTACAGTGTAAATTGCTGAGTTAATCTTTTCTTGGACCGCAGATGAAACAAAAATGTGGAAAATTTCTTACAAAATTTTTTTAAACCGGAATTCCGGTTCGGTATGGTTTTTGCGCTTTGCCGGAACCGTAACCGGAACACAATTTTAGCCGGAACCGGAATTCCGATTACTCCCTGATATAAATATATGACTGTATTATTATGACTGTATAACCTCATAGCAGGGAGTTACTGAAAAATCGACTATGGTTCCTGACAATAGCAAACATGACATTAAACTTGATTGATTTTTTTTCACATTCCTTGCTTCATTTGCAGTCTTCAAATGAAGTTTTGTACACACATTGATAAATCTGTTTTCAAAATATGACGAAATAAAATTTAACTTAACAAAATGGTTTCTCAAACCGGCTAGAAGAGACCCCTGACATTTAAAACCACATTTGACCCAAGCCTACATCCTGAGGAAGCCGCGTAGCAAAACATAAAAAAGCATAGCAAAGCGTCTTTATAAGAAGGTATATAAGTCTATTTACTCTAGCAAATAAGGCCAATTTGACTCAGATATCTGATCCACTTGTTGCGATATAATTCGTAACACTTTTGTCTCATCCATATTAAGGACGTCCGGACCCCATTCGGTTCCCCTTCACGGCCGGACGTTGTTAGAGTGCGTTTTTGTATGTAACTAAGGGGAATAAATAGAGATCAAAGGATATATATGAGATAGCGCGCGAGCCATTACGCCTAGCCAAAGTTGAATTATGCGTGTCACCCTGAAAATCTAATGACGGACATTGTTAAATTTCACCACTATTCAGGCTAGTAAGAATTTTTCGTTTCGCTTGTTTCACTCACTCAATCAAATTATTCAGTATTCAGGTTTCCCCACCTTGGCGATGAATCAAGCTATTAGTTACGTTAAATTTTTGTCCTTTAGACATCTGCTTTTTACAAAAAACTCAAAACTATTTGAAATACGAGATGGCGGTGCTACGGCATGTATATCAGTAGGCGACGCGGCAGAGGACGCATATAGTTGGGATAAGGTGAAATCGCCAAAAGTTCTACAAACAGAATCTTCCACTGATATTTTGCCTGGGTATTCCTGGGGAGAGCAGTCTTTTTGCGTGTTCGTCAATTATATGCATGAAATTGAATAAAACTGTAAAGACGGAGCGCAGGTTGCGGACTACAGATTTCTACAAAAAAATAGGAATTCTAGGCCACACAAATATACGTGATTGAGCTCTGCATTTTAAAGAAGAAATTATTACTTTTCCTGTGTTGACATTTGGACTGTAAGTTTGTAGAATTTTTTTGCGGCATCTATAACTGAAATTTGTAACTTTCGATCGTATCCCACGATAGCTCAAATAAAAGCGTGATGTATCTGTGCTCATTAGTTAGGGCATAAAACGTATTTCAAACCCTTCCACTCGTAAAAATGGGCGGACGGGGTTCGGATCGGGTTAAATTGAAGTCCGACATAACAAATTTTTAGTTGTATCTCAGCAGTGATGAGGATATTACGTCAGGTTCTGGTTGTAGAGTAACTAGGACTCTAATAGAACTGTATGCTAGTAAACGTAATAAATTACAAAAACAGCTCGTAACAAATTGGGGTGATGTTAAAATTTGCCAAAAAAATTAACTAATAGGCTATTAATTGACTGATTAGCATATACGGCCAAGTTTTACAGCCTCAGAGGAATGGCATATTTGTGATCAGAGACATCGAAAACTCCCGTGTGCAATTTTTTTTCTTTTCTGAGCACTTTGAAATTTTTCAAAAAATTAGGTAATTAAATGGTAACTAGGTAATTAACTAACTAATTAGTATGTTTATACGATTAGTAACTAGTCGGTAGTGGAACTACATTTGTGAGCGGAGCTTGGGCTGTGGCATTACGAATGTAATCAATTTTATGTTCTTAAAATAACTACATTGCATAGGGCTTTATCATTTGTAAAAATATTATATTTGAATTCTTCTACCCAAAAATCCTATAATGGTTTGATCGAAACGATTCTATTTCAATAAATAACACAAATATTGCAAAATTCTCTATTTTAGCTGCATAAGCTTAACTAATTAGCTAATTACTAATTAACCACTCAAAATTTTTTAATTTTAAATATCAGGTGCACACTCTGACATGATAGGCTTTCAAAAAAAAGTTTCTTAAAATCGGTTCAGTGGTTTTTGAGATCCGTCGGACCGAACGGACGGACATCGACCTTTTTACTCCCAGACAGAAAATAAAAACGCTTCGCCGAGCTCCGCTCAATAAATACCATTATACGTAATCAGCACGGCGAGCTTTACTATACGCACCAAAATAATAGTTTTAAATTGATTATTCATTGAAAAATAAACAAATGTTTGTTGGAAAATTCTAAAAATAGGCAATCACGCTTAACTAATAGTTAATTGCTAATTAACTAAAACTATATCTCTTGCACCTAAACGATATTAGGTCTTTCAAACAAAAAAAATTTAAAATCGGCCCAGTTGTTATTGAGGAGTTCGACGGACGGACGGACAAGCGGTGTTGATTTTATCCTCCTGACGAAAACAAAAACGCTTTGTTTCGCTTCGCTCAATAACGCTTTTGCATTTGCATCCTAAATCTGCTTGAAGTTTATGTTTGGATATAGGTTGATTGTCCAAATTGGGTTTAAAAGGGCACAGAGACCCGAAATATACAGAACTGTCATAATTTCCATAACCAGTAAAAATATATGGGTCTTCTGGGTCAATTTTGTAGAGCGAGAAAAGCTCATGTAGCTGCATATGGTGCTTTATTGCGGTGCTTACCTATTTTGCAGCATTTGGTAAAATGGATTTTTTAATATGTCCAAGCGACCCGAAATACACGAAAACGGTCATATCTTTATAGCCAGTAGAAATATATGGCTCGTTTTGGCGAACGGAAGAAGCTTTGTACAGCTGCTTTAAACAATTACACAGTCCATCGGTCACGACCAACAAGAAAGAGGCTGAATAATACTTCATTTTATTTTACCTTATTGTTAAGACCAGGTTCCGGTTTAGGCTAAAAATTGATGTTCCGGTTTCGGATAATTTCGGTTTCGTATGCTCACTGGTGGCTACTTATATCGTTCATTACACTCAGAATTTGAAAACTTGACCTCGACAATTCATTAGTCTTTCAACTTGCTGTTTTTAACGGGGAATTTTTCAGAAATTTGTGCATTTTTAAAATATTTGGAGCTTTTGCGCCGTAAAAAACAAATCCATGAATCGAGGAACTCTCGTTGGCGACAATCCCTATATAGTACTTTATAAGCCTGTGCAAGAACTGTTCTTTTGTATTACTACCGCTTGAAACATTTGTGTTTTTGAGCGTATTACCTTTTCAAAAACCATTAGTGCCACCAGACTTTACAAAATTTCAGTTATGTCAGTTTAAATATCAGAAATGTACTTTTAAGCGCATGATGAGAAAGTTCTGTAGACAACATTACCAGCTATTTTGACATTCCTAAGAGATTTAATACAAATATTACGGTTTTCCACCCTGGATAACCAGAGGTTGTTATTGTTGTTCGCTTCGTGATTTATAATAGTTTAATAGTAACTTCACTGGGCATTATGTATTTTTTTTCAGAGAATGTATAAATCGGGTATGTGGTGCCACAGGCCTGGCTGGCGCAAATCGAAGAAAACAAAAGGTACTAATATAAACATAACAGATATGATGTTACTTAGAGCAGAATTGATATAGTTTTCCATACATAGCACGGTGGATGTGTTGGATGCTTGAAATTGTTCCGCAATCTTAATGCGACCATAATCAAGACCTTTAAAATCCCACGTTAATGAAGTATGTTTACCTTGCCTGACGTAGAAAATTGACGTTAGAACAAGGACTGTGGGTAATATTGCCACAGTTCAATAATATAAATGAAATACTCGTTATGAGTGTCGCTATTGTTTGCTGATTCAATTAACTATTGTGCTGGCCTGTCCAAATGTTAGGTATCCAAAAGCTATTGCAGGAATGCTTTCTCATAATTTATGCAGAAAAGAACTTCCACCGTAAAAAACAAGATTTGTGTACCTTACCAGTGTACGACCGGTACTTGTTTATGATTGCGAAACGTGGCCAAGATTGAAAGAAAACGAGCGTCGGCTAGAAGTCCTCAACATAAATGCATGCGTCGGAAACTTGGCGTATCCTACCGGGAGGACGTTGAGGTTCGCCTGGCTTCTCTATACCCAAGGGGTCTCTCTCGCTTTTTGGCTTTTCCCGTTTGTACCGACCATTCAATTCGATCTGCTTATGAATTTAAAATCTAGGTGCTCCCGCGAGGGTCCGTGAAGAAACCGATACCGTCAGCGTTTTGAGAAATGCGTGATAATTGGGAAAATTCATCAAACTGCGAATCAACTCATGCAGCATTTTGTATACCAACATCAAGTCATTATGAAGTCGTGTTAGCTCAAGATTTTCCAAATTAAATAGTTTTCACCTTTTATGTTATATATGTTATGCGCAATCTATGACAAATTCGGCGTGTAAAGTACCGCTGAACTTCTTCGATAATATCAGTGTCAGATCGTAAAGTAGGTAACCAAACTTTCCGGGAAATTTCAAATTGGGTGCATATAACTTTTAAATGCACACAATAATGTTGTCATTAGTAAGAAAACAATAAAATAACATATTAATAATTTTTTGAACATTTTTGTAACTAGTCTGTTAATTTTTTAGATAATATTCTTTTAATTTATTTCTGCATAATGTGCAAATTATTGCTTAGATCGCATTGGAGAGGTTTTTTAATTTCGTCTTATATCGAAAGATATTTTGCATCAGGAATCAAAAATAATGAAAAAGGTCCAAATTTGGCGAAAAAATAACAAAAAGGCATCATAGGCAGGCTTTAGTAGGAGAACACGTCCACATGTTAACGCGCCAATAACTTTTTTAATTTGACTTTCAACAATTATAGTATATTGTTGACACATGTACACATAGATTTAAAAACGGACCAAACACCAAAACCTAATCCAAAAATCTAAATAAATATGTGCACCTCGAAAAAATTCCGGCCCATTTATGGCCAAGTTTGACCAATTTGTTGCCCACAATTCCACTACAGAGTCAAGATATCTGTCAAGTTCCTGCACTGTTAAATACACTCAACAATTTCCAAATTGGATACATTTGGGATAGTTGAGTAACGCGTCATCGGATTTGTTCAAGTGATGTACCGTTCGTCTCTTTGGCCCAAGATAAGTCCATGTCAACTAACATCAGTTGCCTAAAACCACATCCTGGAAAACCATCCCAAAAATCACATCAAAAAGATCATTAGACAGCCATCACAATATAATAGTGTCTTTTCTGAAGTCCTTCGGACCATGAGTTCGTGCTTCTCTCATGAAAGCCACAATTACAGCATTGGATTGAAACCCACAAAACCATGCATAGATTAAAAGGTCCCCAGGACACGCAGTACCATCATATTCTTGGATGTATCTCAGCAACAGGTAAAGATATATCGACCAAATCAGGTTCAGTTGTAGACCGATTATATATATATATATATATAAAGCTTTTGCACACACACTGTAACCATTGTGTCCAAGATTGGAGTTCAAACATGCTTTAAACGGACTCAAGAGACCCAAAATACACGGAAACGGTAATACCTCCTGAAACGCTGTAGCTATATGAATGATGGGCTTATTTTATAGTGCAATGCAGGATTGGGTTAAAATGGGTTTTCGATGGGCACAATAGAGTTCCAAAATACATCAAAATGGGAATAATTCCGTACCCGGCCGAGCTATGTGGGCGTTTTTGGTGTAAGTTTTTCACCTTTGTGTAACAGTCGATTATGTACCGCTGTTTTCATTATTTACGCTGCAGGGTTACATCAAAAAGGGATATTGATGGGCCCCAAGAGACCTAAAATTCACGAAATGGCAATACCTCCTGAATCGTTCGTGCTATATGGATTGCATGGGACAGAAGTTGTACAGTAATGCAGCTTCTATGTAGTAGCAGATGATGCGCCACTATTGTCATTATGTGCTGTAGGGTTGGGTAAAAATGGGTGTTTGAATGGCCCAAGTGGCCCGAAATACATGAAAATGGTAATATCTCTGCATCTTAGCTGTATGGACATTAGTGATCTCATTTTGTAAAGCAATTGTTCTATATGTAGATGCATCTTGTAAGTCCCTAAATACGCAATAAGCTGGTATATCTCATCAACTGTTAAAGCAATGCAAGCTGTGTACGTCTGTCGAAATTACATATGCAACAGTCAGAATTATTATATAGCATATAACGCAATGTCCCTAAAACTCCCATGTGGTACTCCAAATTTAACACAGCGCAATGTCGAACAACACTAATTCACACAGTTCTGTCTGATAAAGAGCCTGAAACTAATTCAGAGATAGTTCGCGAATACCACATTGTTAAAAAACCTTTTGTAATAACTTAGGGTTTGTCACAGTGTTAAAAGCCCGCTCATAATCTACGAAAATTATGTCAACTTATGCACCAAAATCAAATATTGTTGGCCATTTCATTTTACTTTAAAGCAACTGTGTGCAGGTAGATCGCCTTTTTAGAAATCCGTTTTGAGATATATTAATTAAATTATTGATCACAAGATGTCTCTTTCAATGTATTCCATAATCTTGCCACATATTCATACAAGAGTCAAATAGATATTATAACTTCGAGCATCGGATGGGTCGCTCGTTTAAAGAATTGTAATCGCACTTTGTAACCGCAGTTCTTGTAAACACCCATTAAAAACAGACGGTTTAAACATATGTGCAAACCGTATACTAATTTCACGATTTAGCCTTATGAAAAATTGGGGAAATTCTTCAGGACAATAGCTTAGTTTTATTTTTTTAATATATGAAATTAAGAAAGTGGTCAAAGCTATACAATTGAACACGGTTAAAATTTGTTTTTATTGAATATGGTAGATATCCATCGTCGTCAACATAGACACTCTCAAAATTATCAATAAGTCGCAATTTACTCTATTCCATTTTTTCTTGTTCAGTAATAACTTAATATATTTAGGATATTCAAAAATTTTACCTTAGTGCTATTTCACGGAACAAACAATTCACATGGGGTCAGCAGAATATTGTAAAATATTACCCATTTTTCTCGAACTGTGAAAACTGCTTTGATAATATACTCCCAATTAAAAGTACTTAAAAATAGTTTTCAATGCTCACAAAATCAGCTTTCGAATAGTCCTACATCTCAAAATATTTACTTTTACAATTTTGAGCAACTTTACTCTGTAAAAAGAAAACTAATTGAAATGCGATCTGAATTTGGCCAAAGATTAATAAGCAGTTATTTGAGATATATGTAGTTATTTTTGAATTACGAAACACTAGCTCCAGCCTTTTTCCCTCGTGTTGGATGTATATGTGATTCAATCCATTTTCTCTAATACTAAAAACAAAGCAACTATGATCGGTGAAATTGTTCTACCAAATCCAGGGATAAACTCAGTTAGGCTGAAATCACCCACAAATGGTAGTCGCTGAAGACATTTCCAAAGCAGTTTATTGTTATAAAGAGTAATAGCGTGCATATGTTCAATTGAAACATTCGGTGGCCGATAAAAACAAAAATGCTATGATTTGTTGGAATAAAACGAGAAATATTAAATGCGGAAGATTTGGTAAGTTCATTTGGCATATTCTCATCAAGCCAAGTTATTTTAATTGCAATAATATCAAGTTGATTCAGTAGCAGAAATGCATGTAAATCGCGCTTGGCGCGTTAAAAAAGTTGAATATAAAATAGATTTTTAAAGCAGTGTCCTTAATAGATGGATTAGATACGCCTTCTACGAACTATAATAATTACGTTTAACAAATGCTACGATACATGGTATAAATCCATGACGGAACGACTATCTAAGACAACAGTACCCCTGAGAACTGAAGCAACAATGTACGATATATAAGGCTAATCTACATGGTTCTTGTTAGGATCTAGTCCAAAGACCTGGTCTTTTTGGTTGTTGGGTTTGTGTGGAGGGTCTTCTGCCCTTGAAATTTCACTGTTTTAAAGCATATGTGGAATTATAATGGTAAACCTGCCTTAAATGTCACCAAATTGTAAAAACCTATAAGTTAGTTCATTTCACTTTCAAAAAATCGACTGTTAAATATACAAATAGCCTGTCGTTTACATCTTTGGATACATAATTTTTTAATTGCATCGATCAAGTTGTGAAGATTTACCACGAGGTCAGTTCGGCCGGGGGACGCCCTCTCCTCCCTTACCAGTACCGAGAACCTATATCTAGTCACATTGAAACGGGACATGAGAAATAACCGTTCTGTTATGCGTAAAACTATCGGGTGAGGATGTGAAAATCCAGGTTTTTGGCTAATATGTTTAAGTTGCTGGTGAGATGGGTTAAGCCGACATCAGCTCGCCACACGCCCTGTAAATCCACCGGCGGTAAAATTGTATGACGATACACCAACCATACATTTATTTACAAGTCGTAGTGGAACTACATATTTTTGAGCGGAGCGAGGGGTTGCCATTATGAACGTACCCACTTTTACTTGGAGTTTTACCTTTACTTCACAACACATGTATTAAGTGAGTGTATCTTACCACAAACAATAGATCTTAGTGCACAGACGGACGAAGCGCACGACAGCGAATAGTCAAAACAACTATACTGTTATAATGTTCTGTTGAAACATAAACTCTACCATTTATTTAAAAATTGAGCAAAACTTTCTAATTCTATCTTAATCGAATTAGCATAATTTATTAATTGGCAAGATAATAATCATATGAGTCTAAAAGTATCTTATTTGCATTTTTGACCCCGAAAACCCTATATTGTCAAAACAAAACTATTCTATTCCAAGTATTCAGCGAGATATAACCAAGCGTGCCTTAATTAGCTGATTACAGGCAACTAATTAGCTTATAGCTAATTCATTATGCAACATTTTGAAACCCCATATATCATGGGCACATTCCCAGATGTTAAGCTATAAAACAAAAAAGTTTTTTGAAATCGGTTCAGTGGTTCTGGAGATTCATCGCGACGAACGGACATTGACTTTTTTGATCACAGACAGAAAATAAAAACGCTTCGCTCGTCTTCGTCTCGCTCCGCTCAATTATTGCAGATTATGGTCAAGTAAGAAATATGTCATACCGGCGCTGAGCCAACATCTATCTGACATCATATTTCTGTCTGCAACATGGAGTATATTTTTTCGGCTTAAATTTTAATCATTATTATACATGTTGATAATGTTAGCAATGCATATATTTAAAGATTCTGCTTTGGTGCGGTTCCACTATATTCTCAATTCTCGTTCAGAATGATTGAACATAAGGGCCTGTCACACCAACTAATTATATCATTTGGAGCAGCATAAAACACTGTGGTATTGGTATGGCTTACCGTGTATTAACAATGTACAGGAATCTGGGTGCGAGTACAAGGTATTAAAACATCTTTTTTTATATACAGATGCGTTTCCAAGAAGAATTAGAGTACAGATTTAAAAGTGCTGTGGAATACTTCAAATAATAACAGTATTTATTTTTCTAAATACTAAAAAACTGGGGTTTGACAGATTCTAACGCCTAAGTAAATGACATTTGAAATTTTGATACCGGTGTTGATATATTTGCAGAAATTTGAAACCACAATTGAGCTATCATGATCAGTGGAAATCTGGTGAGTGATTGAAACCAGTTTTTCTTAAGCTTTCTCATCTGTGTTCGCTGATATTTTGGGGTTTCAAAATAAACTTAGCGAATATTTAGGTTTTGGTTTTAGGTATGATGCTAATTTGTCTTTCGTCGTGGCGTGTGTTACTGAGTATAGGCACTCGGTTCGTAATACTGTAGAAACATTTCTTATTTTGGTGACTAGTTCATTTATTCTTGCTGTTGCACTAATGAAATTTTTATAATTTCAGCTCGACAAGAAATTGCTGCAATATATCGCGGATCAGCCAGATTTACGTCGAGCTGGTGAAAATGTTAACTTCATAATCAGCACTCGTGGATTTACGCTGAGAACTCGCGACACCAACGAAGTAAACATAATTAAGACTTTGAAACTTAGCCAACATAACGGGATGGGTTTCTTAAATAGTGCTATACTGGGTGTACTGGGTTTTTGGCATAAGTGTGTCAGCAATAACTCTTACATTGTAAAGGTTTAAATTTGAAGCTTGGTACAGTTATTGTGTACGTAGTTTTGTGTTTGCGCTGTTCCAATGGTTGCGGGCTAAAAATCATACGAAACAGACAAGAACATGAAAATTTGTGCTTAAGCCCGTATTTTGTGCCCCGATATTTAATGTTTTTACCCTTCTCAGACGCTTCTTAAAAATATCATGCGGAATATTTCGTTCGATATTCAAGATGATGTTCAAACAATGAGTTAAAGTTTTTAAAAATACTTCAGTTATTATACTGAGCTAGTTTGTTGGCTGCTGGAGGTAAACAGTGTGCTTTAAGGTTATTTAATTTATTGGAGAGCTTGCTTTAAGTTGTCACGGGTATATATATTGTCACCACTCTGATATTCTTAAAATGCACAATGCTCACAAAATGCTCAATTTTGTCAACAAAAACAGCAATAAACATAAAAAAAATTGTGTTTAGCTGCACACATTGTGCTTGAATGCTTAGGCTTCCTTGGCTGCTAATATGAAAGTAATACTCTTTGTGTGGTATGCACCCAGTACGACAGGCGCACCCTGGAAAACAACTCTTGAAATTTTAGTAATTTTTGTCAAAATCATGATTTGAAAATCTGCAGTTTTCATTTTTGTTCATTGGATGAATAACCGTCTTCTTCTTTAACCAATCCCCCGAACACTAAATTTACCCAGTTTATAGATCATTCGTTTTGGTAACGTTACACTAAAAACTTTCGGACGGTAATATCAGACCAATGACTGCTGAGCTTTAAATATTCTGAGAAATCAATTTTACTTAACAGTCGACGAAATTTAGATAAATGTGCATTTTTACTAATATTACGCGGTTGCCATCTATTCATACTGTGACCATTCTCAATATCTGCTATGCGTACGTACACTGAAAATTTTTTAAAACATTTGTGGAAAATATTATTTTGCCCAGTTTACCGCAGTTTTTTTGTAATATTAGTTTTTCATAACTGCAAAAATCGCTAAACATTAAACCTATCCGTGCAAAATTTTGTAGATCATTAAGTCAACGCATTTTGACTTCGTTGTAGCTCATGACTTTCCAGATTAAACAGACGTAAAAATAAGTTTTTGTTAGTGGTAGTGCCTAGTCATTGGTTTTCCAGATTGAACAGCTTTAACATTAAGTTTTAGTGTTAGTGTTATACGCTAAATGCAGTATGCGACAGCTCACACTCAAAGATCTTTATTTTTCATTCGTTTTGTTAACATGTTTGCTAATGTTTTAACAAATTCTATTACATATCCATTCTATTACAAAACCGTGTTTGATGATTCATTCAACTTGTCAGTATATTTTAACGGCATTACCAGTAGAGCGATGTCGTTCATGAAAAACAGTAAACTGGTTTCACTTTGACTTTCTTTTTCAGGTTCTTGCATCACACTCCATGCCAAACATATCTTTCGCTTCCGGCGGCGAACAAGCGGATTTTATTTGCTACGTTGCCAAAGATGATCATGGTATACGATGCTGCTACATTTTGGAATGTATGAATGGCCAGTGTGCCGACGTTATAGCTTCAATCGGGCAAGCATTCGAACTACGTTTTAAGGAATACTTACGTCGAGCTCCTGTTGTCAATCCTAGTGGGACTAACGGCATCGCTACACCTAACGGGCAACTCGGCGGTGCAGGTGGCTTATCCTGCTCACCTTCTTTGAATGGTATGCTGCCTCGATATCAACCCTCAGTAGCTGGTAATGACTCAGCTGTAATGAATAAGAGGTATTTTGATTTCTGTTTCGTAGTGAATATCTTTACTTAATATATTAATATATGATAAATAACACATGTATATATATGTATATATATACCTGTGTATCTTCACTTAATATACTTATATTGTTTCCTTAATTATTCAGGGGCACCAATTATTCATATACTCGTCTACTGCGTTATGTTAGACATATAAATTTAATTTTGACTGTTATTAAGGTAATATTCAAAATTATCACTGCTGTTTATCAAAGGTACATGGTGGTATTTTCAGCAAGGGCTAAATTCGATTGGGCTTTATCGCCACTGTTTCAGGCATATCTGTTTTTCTGTGGAAATACCGTTGTCAAGAGCCGTCCGTATAAATGTAGATCTTTGATGTTTTAGGTCAACGCGTTTTGCTGAGGACTATAAACAGATGCTAGTCGGCAGAGTTGTCAGAAAGTGCTATTTTAGAATTGACGAACTGCAGAACCGTTGCAACAAAAACGGAAAAGGAAAACTCTGTATTTATGGTTTTGAATAGTGTCAGTTAAATTTGGGTTGTGGTTATTGTGCTCATAGATTGTTGGATTACGGTATGAAAACTATTCGCAGAGAAAAGTATAACTTTGTGTAACTGTGTATTACATATTTTAGTGAGGGTATATAATTTTTAGTGGCGTGTTGAATTGGCCCCGAATGATGAGCACTGAAGCTATATACGAAATATATACTAATGTATGTGTTCTTTGAATAATAGGTGTATTTTAAAAAATTTGGATTTGAAGCTATTTTCGATGATAATCTAAATGTCATGTAAATGAAAAGAAGTGCGATTTAGTTGGCATATACTTGTTCTGGGCACCTTTTTGGTTCAGATCCAGCCATTGATTAGAATATCTATACGTCCATAATGGTATATGGGTATTCGTTAGGAAATTCATCAGAGAAGACTGGACTCTCGCAACGTTAAATTGCGTCAGGACATTGCTAAGTAAAATAATGTCTGAAAAATTTAACCAACATTTGTTGCTCTGTTGTGCAACTTGCATCATTGAAATCTAGCTGTTGGCGAAGTTAAGACTTCGATCACCGGTCAAAGGTCATGTATATCTGCATAAGTTCTGCATGTTGAAAGAAACCATCGTATATATCGTCCATGGCCCTGAAAATCTTGAATCAACTTGTGGTCTTTGGTCGCCTGCACGGAACACTGTAAGACAACATAATTTTATTTAACAAAAATTATTTTATTTAAGAGTCCGAGCAGCTGCGTAATCCTTATTTGGGTATAGTTGGCTGTTGAAACGGATGACATTGAAAATAATTGCCATCGTAACAGCACAGACACATACGTAACAGCGTTTTGGAATAAGTCGGCTATAAAATGTATGGTATGCGCAACGTGGCACTTAGCATTAACTAGGGCTGATAATCTTAACATTGGAAAGCCATTTTTTCTTCCAGATTTCAAAACAATATTTCATGCATCCTTTCGGGGCAGTCAGTCTCTGCATCTCCACAACCATCCACAGTGAAAATAGAGTACCACAACGATATGTCCGGATGTCAACAAGTATCTTTTCCTCCACCAATTCCTCCAGGTAGTAGACGTTCACCAGTGGTGGTGCAATCAATGGTGAATGGGCGGCATGCCTCGGTTTTCGATGGTTCTGACAGGCATGATGATTTAAGCGGTGAAAACAAGCCAGTGAACACCGTAAGTTTGCGCATTTCTGACAAACCAAGATGATTAGATATTTAATCTAAAAATGCCACTCATATGCCAGAAAAGATTGTCAGGTTATTTAATTTTTAAAGAAGTGACAATCATATACCGCCTTTTAAAGCGCGGTATTAGTTTCTGTCGGAATTTTTACATGCAGCGCTACACCAGCGAAAGTTAAATCAAAGCTATCCTGTTCAAGAGCTTTAAAAACCATGCCACTAAAAATCAGTGAACGAGGTTAGAAACACTGTACAATTATCATTAAACAACACTGGTTGTATCGCTGTTATATAAAAGAGCTGCATCAATATTATTGCAGTGTTTTACGTTTCCTTCGCCATTATATTCAACCAATATTACCAAGAGTGCATTAAGGAAGTATATGACACTTATATGCACTCATAATGTTAGCCCGTGTTTGATGATACGGGCGTTTTCGGCCTGACCTCCTCCCCCAAGTTTCTGGGGGTCGAGATGTCCCGATCCCCCTAAAAACTAGCAGAAACAGGGGATCGTGGCATCTCGACCCCCACCCCAGAAACTGGGGGATCAGGCCAAAAACGCCCGTATCATCAAACACGGGCTAACATATTAGTGCAGGGAAACGTCATACTCTTCCCTAATGCACTCTTGATATTACTAATACGAATAATTCACAATCTCTAGTTTCGACTCGTCAATGAATAACTCATCCGACTTATGATGCTGATTGACACAGTTAATAGTATCCATAAAACATCTGCAGTGAGCTGGGCGCCACGCCTCACGTAGTTTTTGAAAATTTTCTCCGGTACAGAATGGAAAGAAAATAAAGCATTACAATAAATTTCAAACCTTATGGATATTGGGAGACTAACCACAAAAGTTCGTAGCCACCCAAGCAAAAATCCTGGAGCACCATAACTATCTGTAACAATAGAGTAATGCTAGATTTGTAATAAGATATAAATTGCAATTTGAATATGATTGTACCTCTCGATTAAATGGATTATTGTCAAGCCACCTTACGTCATTTGTTGCTCTGTTAATTTCTTTGGTGTTTCTGTGTTAATGTTGTTCCATACATTATACACTGCGGCTATTCAGATCTACAAGTTCAAGTACCAGTGGTTAATGTCCATGGTTTTGATTTGCCTTATTTAAATAAGCTAAAAATGCATTTCAATATTAAGCATTCAAACCGCGCGTATATAATTTAAGAGATGTCAAAATATTTTTATGGAAACATAAGTAAAAATTCATGAGCATTTTTTCGAAACTCCATTTCGACTATTCTATTTGTTGGGGAAACTCTAAATCTCCAAGTAATTGACAGATAGGTACCTTTAGTGCGGAATCAGCAATGAAGTATTTAATAATTTATATACTTTCTCTCAATTGTTTTAGCATGCGTTTGTGTACTTTTATTTATTCGAGGTAATAATATATGTTGAGTTCATATTTTAGCAAAGGACCGTGTTTAATGCAAGCGGCAATGCTGTATTTACTTCGAACGACTTACCGCTCAACAGTCCACCCGATTTGATCGATCTAAATGCTGAATCACCAAAAAGAAGTATGTGTGTTGCAGCGAATTACGGGAACTCAAACAGTACATTTAAAACGCAAGCAGAACGTAGTCTTATAAAATATGTATATATAACAAAACAAATGAAGGTAGAAATAAAGGTGCGATAAAAATAACCTGTACGTTGAACTTAGTGTATCATCGTGATATTGTCTCTAGGAACAAGCTGAGGAAACCAACAATACTTTATTTGTATATATATCGTGACAACTTATGTCCGTTGTGCGGTCCGTTCCAAATGACTAAAATGAGCAAACGCTTTTCACTATGTATTTCTGCTTAAACTAAGTGCACGCTATTCTTGGAGCCTCGACTTGGTAATTTCGATCAGTTTCCCATCGCTTCGGGTTACTAAACACAGTCATTGCAATATCACATTTCATTGTACGTGAGAAACCTAAAATTTTGGTTTCTCCTGTTCTAAAGGAAAATTACTCAAGGTTCTTTTTAAACGCATGTGCTATAAATAAGGAAAATTGTGCTAATACTCCGCACTTTCAAAATAACCACTGCTTCTTACTAAGCACGCAGCCGCTGACTGCGTTTCAGTGATAGGACTTGAAGTCACAGTACATTGGTTAACGGAATTTTTGCACCGGGAAAATACTCCGATTTGCTTATGTTATGGAGCCATGCTTAAGCTTGATATTTCTGGCGTATGTACTCAATTTTATTGACATACGTTTTAAGGTAACAATTCGTACTGGGTTAAAATATAAATGCTACAGGAAGCATTGGTCTTACTTACATATTACTTGACAATTCTACTTTGTCTGGTTGTGAAAGTAATTTCATCATTGTCTACACAAAAATTATGTTTTTACCACAACTGGTACAAAAACGTGGAGGACTGTAAAAAAATTTAACCGAATTCGGGCTATGGTATAATTTTTGGGTTTGCCGGAACCTCAACCAGAACACGATTACCGCCAAACCAGAGTTCTATCCGGATAGCGCTATAATAGCATCATTGCACAAGTAAACACAGGTTAAGAACTTTGTAAACATGTTGCTTCAGTCACCAGCATGTCTCATACCCAGGTGACAGACAATGTCTAAACATACGTTCACATCGTACAAAGGAAACAAGTTCGTGAGTGAAATGTAGTATTAATAATAATGTTTAATTGATTTTGACCTGTGTATGTTTATTTTTTAAATAGTATTTTTTAATTATTTTATGTATTATTGTGATGACGATATTATGTGAAAAGTTGTGCCATTAGATACATTAGCAGGATTTAGTACTGAAGTTAATTTATATTCATTTTTACGTGCCAGATTCTGCATATGGCTTCCATTCGATGATAGCCGTCAAATGTATAGCCTCGGTTCCTGGAAACAGGTTCCAAAAATACGAATATTTGCAATCAATAGTTTATATTGATTTAGCTGTAAGATTTTTCTATGTTTAAATATAAATTATAAGATATCTAATACCTACTGCAAATTTATATAGGCACATGAGCCTTGTTACAGATATCACCTTGGTCCCCAATATCCTAGATACGAGTCTTTTGACTACATTTTTCTAAAACCATGCTATAATCTCGAAAATTTTTGTTTTTCGTACTTATCTCGCACAATATGCTATTTAGAGTCTTTAATTATATAAATAATTAATTTGGGCACTAAAATGACTATATTAACGGCATTTAAGGACCAGGTGTACTTTTCCATTTCAAAAATTGACTAATAACCCTTCCAAAATCGTATTTTCGTGTGGCTAGTCTGTTGCAGATATCACATTTGGTCTCATTGAACTAGATATCCCAATTTCGTTTTAAACTTTCTACAAATGCATCTACTTCGACATGTGCATCAAAATTTCAAATGTCTATTAGGCGCTAGGATATTTTAAAACTTGTTAATTTAGGTTATTTTTAGTTCTACTATCGTTGTTTGGAGTTCTATATCACAATTTCAAATCTGTACTATAATTTTTCTTGGAAACGCATTTTTTGGAAACAGGATTCTTTTAATATATACTTTGACCTGACCTCTAATCTTATGGAAATCGTGAATAGACGCAACCGATAGCACAAGGCTTTTAGATAGCTCAAAATGAATTAGTATTTAATACGATAAGACGATAATGCTACTATTATGTTTTATATTGCGAATTTTGTTGAAATATTTTAAATTTGTTTTTATGTTTTAAATAATTTTTTTAATTTTTTTGTTGTTTTTGCTTAAAAAAGTTCGCAATACACTTTAGCGCCAATTCATTGCTATGATTTAACATTTAGTTTTAGATGTAGTGGCTCAGTACGTCAATGATGGGATCTCATCAACGGTTAATGACTCTGTAACTTTTGGTGAGTTTGCAGAATAGTTAGTACTTGCCAGCAGTGTCTAGCATTGAACAGAACACAATATACAAAAACATTTCGAAGACTTTTTGAACACAAAATTTCAAATATTTCGGGCGAACATTGAGTGAGCATCAGTATTTTTGACGAATACTGTGCTACATTTCCCTCGTTTGCATACACATACGTGGTTTAATCATGTATATGTTGACTCGCGATTCGTACATCGTTCTCTACTGTTTGATAGAGGAAATTTTTGATGTTTTTCTATGCTACAATAAGATTGGACTATGACACGTCGTGGATATATACAAGAATCTTCTGTACGTGAAAATACGACAATATAACATGTAATCATTTCTGAATTTATATAAACCCATTTGGAATATTGATAAAGGCGCACAAAAATCTGAAAAGGATAACGTAAGGTAGCATCGCATCTGGTTGTTTTAATTATTGGTGTTTCAAGAAAAACGCAAGCTGTGCGACGTTTGTAAAATTTAGTAGGGCGCGCGCAATTGTGATCGTTTCCTGCCGAAATAACTTAACAATAATGAAGCCACTGAATGTACAGAAAAACAAAGAATTTACAATGATTATTATTTTGCTGATGAAAAATTAGGAATTTAAATTCGCAGCGGATGAGCGCTGTTGTGTTACTATGTTTCATACGTTTTAGGCAGCCCGGTTTTGGAGCAGGCTCCAAACGAAAGATTTCATGTAGCAACGACCACTGATAAAAGAGCCACTCTTTTACAACCGAACTGTGCTTCTTCTAGTGTAACTAATGACGATGCACGCACTATTTTATCTCCTGTTGAAGAGTCTGGACTGCGTAATGCGTCAGCGATGGCTGACAAAGATTGGTATCATGGCCTCATCGGGCGGGAAGAAGTACGTGAATAGCCAGTAATATATTTAATTTATTAATCGACTGAGAAGATGTATTATTAATTGCGAATCTATTTCCATTAATTATTGTATGTACAATTACGAACAAAAATAAAAGCAAATAATTTTCTCCGAATAATATTAGCGAATATCGATTGAACAGCTAGCTATTAATTTTTTGCGAACAATAATTTGCTTTTAATTCTTTCCGTAACTGTATAACCATGCAGCTACCTGGTCTGTTTACAGAAGATAATATGGGGATTTCCAATTTTCAAAATTCCTATGATAACTCATGTTTCCCCGCTTCCTCTACATAACAGAAACAACGGCGTTACACTAATACATTATTTATTAATCTCCTAAGTTTATTTTTGTGTACTAATTTTGTAAATATTAGTTACTACCATTTCAATACCACAATGTCACTGTACTAAAGCATAAGATATGGTTTACTGTTGCAATATTTGTCTGAATGTGCAGCATATAGGGAAATGTATAGGCCACTTTGACATTTAGCCCGTAGCATCCACCCACCGCATATGGGATGTCTATCAGCACGCCGGGATACAGAAAATTTGCGAAGTAAATATACAGATTCACGCACATAAATTATTAGTACGCTCTTGCAATTAGTAGTAACAATATATGGAATCAAAGTACTGCTGTTTAAAATTTTTTAAATTTTCTTACAAAAATATGTTATTCTATGCCATTGATTTCTCCGCTTGCTTTAAATTAATTCCAAGTGGCAATGATTATTTGCTTATTAGTAAAAATGCTGAACACGTTTGTTGTTATGTATTCAGGCCGCGCCCTATATGTTCGATGGAAGCCAAACGCTTGATGACCACAATAATAAAAGGGATAAACAGAACTATTTCGAAGGGCCCTCAAATTGTGACCAACTGATACACTGGGTCTTCATAATTTAAAAATAATGAAAACCCAGCTTATCTTTCAACAAAAAATATGACCCAAAGGGTTCAAAAGTTGTGATCAAATAACCAAGAAAGAAAAAATTAAATATGAACCAAGTCTTGGGTAACTCAAATTATGAGGTACTGAACAAAAAAGACGACCTAAATTCGTTCAAAGATTTAAACGTTATGGCGCAATAACCAAGCTACAAAAAAAGAAAAACGGAGAAACATAGCCTTGGGTAACCCAGCTTATGAGATGCAAAAACTGGAAGGGTGCCGAAAAGTGATTGTAGGCCGCCCGTTTGGAGGAGCCGGACAAAAGATGACCTAAAGCCATTAGAGGATTCAAATGTTATGACGCAATTACCAAGCTAGAAAGAAGAAAAATGAACAAACATACCCTTGAGTGTACTCAACAAAAATATCCTAATCCTTTCAAGTGTTCAAAAGTTATGACCAAATAACCAAACTGGAGAGATAAACCAAAAGTATTGACATATTGAGATTTTTGAAGTCGTCTCTTCCTCATGAACAGTTTTATGTCATGTACGAATATAATGCATGTATGTAGATTTAAGAAGTTCGTACTTTTGACATTCAGACGTTCTTACTTCACATAAATACCTTGTGACATGTTTTCAATCACCACAGCAAATGTACACAGAAGTACAAAATGTATAAATGGGCTGGTGAATACTGCCAGCGGGATGCAGTTTACGTGATTCTGGTTACTGGGATGGAGATAAAAGGTCAGGTGTATTCAAACCTTTAAATTTTTAGTCCAAAAGTTACGATGAATATCTGAGCGAAATAGATGAATGGGCTAATAAATAGCTGCCAGCGGTGTGTAGTTTATCTACAATCTGGTTACTCGCATACAGATAAAATGGTAGGTGCATTTTTAGCCCAAAACTTAAGCTCAATATCTGAACAAAATAGATGAAACGCTATCCTTATTTTGTAACGGGATAAGGTGGAAAATCGGGATGCTTCAAAATTATTCGAATGCTTAGTTACTTCAATATTTGTTGAATTTTTTTCAGAGATTCTCAATCTCTGTTGATAAATTTTTGTATCATAAAACACAGCATGAAACTATGCAATAAATTATCATTCAGATTATCATCTTATGCTTTTAGCAACCAGCAAAATTACGGTAACGCCGGTTCGCCTATTCTTCATTAAAGTAGCTTAAAACACACCAAATGATTCTTACTGTACTTCCTCAGCCGGAGTAGTGTTCACATGTATTCAGATTCAATAAGACTGGGTGTCCGCGCTTGAATCAGGAAAACCTCCTTGGATCTCTTTGAATTCGGTTACGGCCTCTTTAAGCTCTTTGAATTTTATGTTCCATTTCCTTGAATTTTGTGTTGTAAAGCAGCTCCAAAATAATATGTGCTTAATGCCTTCAGTCTCATGGCTCATGCATATTTTGTCTTTATGGATTTAGGGAACAATTTTCTGTTACCTTGCCCCATTGAAATAGCTCCATGGATCATATCGACACTCCACTGTTTTCTGTTTCATTGCTTGATTTAAATTAATTTTGAAATGAGACGAAGTGTTGAAACAAAGTATATCCATATGTAACTTCAGATTATAATTTCTCAAGTTCCTATCGATGTATAATATGTTCATATATTATATATTTCGTGAAAGTTTCGTCACTTTTGTTTCATTTTAGAATTGATTTCATAATAGCAATTATATAATACAATGCCTAAATACATTTCTAAATTTCTTGAATCCTTGTCCAATTCGAAATTATATCCAGCTTATTCAGGCTGGCTTGCAAAAGGCTATCGCGAGTGATATGCTTTCTGTAACTGTTGCTTGCAAAGCATTGATGTCCGCGTCGTGGGTCGTACAGCGTTGGAGAGTCACATGAAATCGTAGAAACATAAGGACTCGCAGCGCATAGTTTCTTGTCAACCTAAAATTGCCACTCTTCTTTCAAGAAGCACACGCTTCGCAAATACATATATAATAAGTAATTTAAGTTACGTATTTTAAATCCTGACTGATATTTGCAGTAGAAACATCATGTCAACTATACGGCTGATGATATTCTGTGGAAATATCTCCTTGAATTTTTCCGAAATGCTCCTTAATTCTCCTTGAATTCTGTGGCGCGAACCCGCGGACACCCTGATAAGAAGGCCAATAGTTAGGCTTAAAAATCGTTCACGCTTTGTTCATTTATGCTGAAAGTTTGAAAGCGTGAGAGCGCTTTAGATATCTAGCCAAACACGGTACAAAAGAAACGTGAATACATTGTTCTTACCATTCAGTTTTCCTGTATTTTATAATGTCTATGATCAGCGGTTTCGCTATGCCGGTTGGAGGAGACGCTTACTTTGCACTTGTCTTACATTTATTTCAGGTTTATTTCAGGCAGAAAAGCTGATTGAAAACGATGGTGACTTTCTCGTTCGTATGACGTCCAAAACATCAAATCAGTTTGTTCTCACTGGTATGCAGGATAGCGTTATTCGACACTTGTTGCTTATCGACAGTGACGGAGTGGTATGGTTTTAGTGCTTTATGTTTTTATCTTTTCGTTTTTAGAAGGAAATTTTTAATTTTCAATTTTGCGTATATCAGTTATACAGTATTCGTTCAAGATTAGGTTGGTGCTGATTTTTCGACTGTGCCAATATTTATTTGATAATTGAGAAAGTTGGCGTATTTGCACTAGTTGTTTAAAAAGGTTTATAACGGGTTTTCTTCTGTATTTTTATTTAATTTGCTATATTCACACTGCAAACTTCACAGCTCAATCATGTTGGTCACTGTTATTGATACTTTTATACTGATTTCCGGCGCCAACAGAGGGTCGACGCTGCATCGATATTCCATACTATTTAATCGAATACCATCGCGACAATCGTATACCAGTTCTCCCGTATTTACCTGACCTGTCTACAACCGTCCAAAAATTGGGGCGGAATCACCTTGGGTGGGCGTGTTCATTACCGGCTAAAATTTCTTTCGATCGTCTCGTACGATAGCTAAACCAAAGATTGAAATCACTATAATTGCATTCTGTAGCTAGAGGGAATTGTACCGCACGAAACAACAAATTAAATTTCATTATAATGATACACTCAAATTTAAAAAAACTACCTCCATGTGCCCATAGTTTTGGCATTAATAAAAAATCGTGGATTTAGTTGACTATTGCGGGTTTTGGGTAAGTGGAAGTGGAATTTGACAGATATGACGGGATTTGGAAAGTGGAAGGAAGTTCCGCGCTCTTCCCCACATTGAACAGGTCAGTTTAGCACTCATTATATTCATCCGCTTTATTGCCACACTATTCGTTATACCGATTTCGTGTATTGTTTGCAGGTGCGAACAAGGGATCGCCGCTTCATCGATATTCCACATTTAATCGAATATCATCGTGAAAATTGTCTACCAATCACATCGTCCGATAGTGCAATTTTGTTGCGCCAACCAGTCATGTCCCGCAAAGCTTCGTAGCACATTTTTCTCTTTAAACAGTTGATAATATTAAATACAAGTTTGTTTTCATGGGCTAAACTTGAAATTGTATTCAAATTCTGATTGGCCCATGATAATAGTGTTTTGTTACGTAGTTGTACATAATGCATCTTATGTGTTCATTTTACAGTCATTATACTGCAATATTGTTTTATTTAGTTTTGAACACAGCATTATGATTAAAATTTTTGAAGAAAATTATATCGCCGTATTATTTTTTGGCCAATCTATTTCTTCTATAATAATATAGATCTGATAAATGCGCAAAGCTGTTGTTCAGTGTGTTTTCGCTCTAACTTTTAGTAAGCATATATAGCAGGTATTGTAGAAAAAATTATAAGTAATATTGCAAGTAATCATCAGTGTAAAAACGTTTGCGAAAATGGTAAATGTTTTACTGAATAACGATATGTCAGAAAGAGTATAAATACTAACGTTTATGAGTGAAAGTTTCTCAGTCCGTTTAGAGTCCCTGATTGTTTTTCTGCAGAGCTGTTCATGTCCTCATTATAGAGTTAGATAGTATATGTCCAAAATTATTTTTGGTAGTATTATTGTTTTCGAATAATTTTCTGCTTAATTATATTTTACCCTGTTGCCTTTAGTATTTTTATTAGTTAGCCTACGTTGTACTTCCGTGGTATTAAGGCCGTCTATACTTTTTATTAGTGTTTAGGAAATCTTTCTTATGCATAGACCAAATATAATAGAAATGCGCACATTTTTATATCATTACGACTACTGACGTTCGTGTGTAATGGCCTTATACAACGGAAACTATTGGACCGTGTCATGCAACAAAACACATCATTAGATCAAAATACATAGTTTTTAGTTTTTTATGTAACACAAAGGCGTCTCCATTCGCCGAAATTTTTCGGCAACGAACTTTTTTTTCTCGAATTAATCAACTTTTTAACTTCAGGAAATGGATTTCTTTAAAAACCTTTGCGAAGTTATTATGTCAACTGCTGGTATTTTTTATGAAGAATCAAAAAATTTTGCCAGAGCGGTATTTTGTCTGGCGAGAGCCAATATTTTGCCAGGGGCTCTTAGGGGGGAGTGGGGGTGAGGCACATACTTTGTGCCAGGTGACACGGAGAAATGCCAAGGTCCCCCGAAAACTACCAGGACCGCGTACCGCTTTGGAGAGTCCAGACACATAATATTATAACCAACACGTTTTGTCGAACAACTAAATCCTGGTAACTTTCCGTGTTTCTTATGGTATTATTGAAGTTCAGTTTTGCATTTATAGAAATTTTAGTTCAACTTCATTGCGGCTCTGACGATATTTTATGGTCACGCACCATAAATATAACGAAAAAATAGATAGAAAATATCAAGGCACAATTTTTTGCTTATATGTTCATCTATACAATAATTATTACGCAACGAATTAGTGATATTACTGGCCAGCAGTTTTGGTCGCACAGAGCGCCATTACACCAAATTTTACTACCGTTTTCTTCCTTCAGTGTTTTGGTTCGAATTCGCTTTTGTGGTTCTAACAGCTTAAAAATATTTTTCTCAACTGTAAAAAAGTTTCAGTGCAGTCGATTTCACAACAGTGTTGCTCAATGCTCAAAGTCCTTGTAACAAACCCTGCTTGGAAATTGAACATGTATGTCCAAAACTAATATTAATGAAAGGCTAGCTTTTTCAAACAACTACCTCGTGACGTGACCACGCCCTCGGACATTCACAGTGTTTTTGATATTTTCACTCGCGTTAATATTATTACATTTATTCTTTTATTATTTTGGTCGTAATCAGAATGTAATATATATTTTCTGCGTTTTGTCGGTATATTAATTTTAATTATTTTGAAAACTTTATTCATTTTTGCAGTAATAATTTCTAGTTTTGAGGAAATTTGTACTGAAAATGAAAAAGATCGGAGTGTTGAAACAAATGGAAATCTACTTGTTGTGTTTTCATTATTTGTGTTGCGAACATTGATAAAAAGCATTGTGATGGTTTGTTGTTAGGATTGGTGTACAAACTATTGTAAACTTAAAGCTCTATATTCCGCTGTAGTCTTCTATCACTCTTAGAAACTTGGAATTTTCAAAAATGCCGGAAGCGAAATGTTGAGACGATAATATTGAAAACATACACATCAGTTAGTTACCCGTACAGCTAGGGTAAACGGAGCAACTGCGACTTGTTGCGCTTAGTGACTGTTATTGGGTTCCAAACTGACTTTTCTGAATGCCTTTAATGTCCCAGAATAACAACAAAGCACTGACGATGCATTAATGGCAACACATCACCTATTTTATCACACTCAGAATCGTAGGATCTTTATTTCTTGTGCAGTGACAAAAATTTTTGAAATTTATCAATTAAAATAATTACAACTTTTAAAAACATTTCCATTTGAAGCATCATGTTTCGCGTTTTGGGCTCCTAGCGCTGGCACTATTTGATGCATACCACGCAAAATGCAATTGCTTGTACTTCATTCAGCACCAAGAAAACCGACCAAAAACAGGAGCATAAGCTATAAGCAGTTTGTGGCGCTGTCGATATTCTAAGCCTAATATGCGAGCCTTAGTCGAACCTAAGGTCATTTTATATTTGTCTTATACTTAAACTACTTCGGCTAAGACTTTAGTCGTTGCTGCGACTTCGGAATTGTCCTTCTGTTAGGACATTACGTTATTCAAGTAAATTTTACTTGTGCCCGAAAGACTATAGAGCCACCCAAGCCCTCAGCGTGCAACTAAATTGAAAAAGCGGCAAATTTTGACTGTTTTTGACTGAATGAAAGATTTTTCCCATTTATAGCGTCCCAAAAAATTTAATGACATACTCAACAAAAGTTTAGAACAATTAAATCGATGTGTTTAACGGCTTAAATGACACTGTAAACCATAGTGGTTCAAGGACAGTCTGCTTAGTGGGTTCGACAGTTTCGGCAGAGCGGTGGGGTATGGTAAGGTCGTACAACCTAATTTCAATAATTTTTTCTAAAGAGTTCCCCAATTTTTGACAATTTTGTTCAAATTTTGCCAATTATCTACAATTCTTGCTGGAATTTTCGCCGGCCCACCATGGACATCTATTCTATAAAACCATTGTTCACACCCAATCGTAAACTCACGTTGCAAAAATTTTGAAATTTCACTTTTAGAAGCAAAAACAAAGTTGTATGTCTCGATGAGTGGATTCCGTGCCCGCTTGGTCTTGCAAGAGTTATAACCTGAAATGTTTGGGGTCCCTTGACAAAACCAAAAAGTCTCTAATCCGTCTTCGTGTCGGTTTTATAGGAAATTGGGTACGAAACCACTGAAACAGCGCAAGTACCAAAGCTAGGTGCACAACTATATTCTAGTGTGGGTGGAAGAAAAATTGCGAAAATCCATCAATCTAGTGAAGAGTTTTATGAGCGCCACAGACGGGCAAAAATAATTTTTGACCAAATTGAACGCTATTATTGCAAATTCAGCTTACTACGGTAATTCCATTTCAACAATTATTCAAGCTGCATGCTTCTAAAAATGTTTTGCACAATTAGGCGTTATTTTAAGAAACACGGTTCGCTACGCTCGCTCCATTTCAAAAACAAACAAGAATTCATATTGCACCTGTAACTAAATGATTCCGTATCACACACATATCATTACATTAACTGACATTGGTGTGTACTGAACGTATTGTTGTTCCTGCGGATTTTCGTTCGTCTGCGAAGTTCTATCCGAGTCGGACCTGTGTTTTATATAGACTGCTTGATGCATCCAATCTGATCGAAATAGCATGCAAAATTTTTCCGGACCAAATCGGATCAATTAGCGGGAAATATAAATACATATGCATACATACGCATACGGTAAGCATAGAGTTATCGTCACGGGTCGAATGCAATGTGAGCCGAATTTCGGATGAGATCGGACGCAATATGAACACACCAAAGTTTTATCGAAGCTATACAAATCGCCCATTAGTATCAAAGTGTTAACCAAATTTTTGGAATGTATTGAATAATCCTTTGTCTCGGAACTATCACATTTGATTATACTGTGCTTTGGTTCATAAAAAGAACAAATGTTTGCCTGAAAGCAGTGTTTTGCATCGCACTGCTCACGTGTTTCAAAGAGTCCAACGTTATTTTTGTTTTAATTATTGTTACTGTCGCCGTTGGATAAAATGTATCAAAACTATGCTTCGTATCAATCATCCAGTAAAATTTTCCATCAT
>JASANE010000445.1:0-10565 GCA_030248225.1 Trileptium ribeirensis | reverse complement strand
AATGAAAAGCTGAAGACTGCCATATTTGTCAGCAGATTTTAAGATCATCGGCTCTTGATTTAACTGATTCATAAATTTGCATCAAATCTACATTATTTCCTGTAAGTTAGCGCAGTCTCTGTATACGGTAGCTTCTATAGACTAAACTTCACATTTCCAATGTTTTTTTTATTATAGATCCATTTTGAAACCAACAGTAAATGTAAAAACAAGAGCAACCAGGATTTTCTAGCTCGCATTATATAAAATGAAATATTTGATTATTACCGTTGGGTCTTACAGATCATAGGTCCTAGCAAACATTAATCCAAAGAAATGAGAATTTAGAGTAAACTCCAAAACGGAAGCAGCCATCAGCACTCAATTGTGCACAACGGTCGTTGACGCTGTGGACCGTTGAGCTATAGTATTGTCCATTAACTCAACTTGTGCGAATAATATATTTAGTAAAAAGTACAAATTTGGCTGCCAAATATTCTTGAATCCTTAATTTTTGTATAAGGTAATTATATAGCCAAATTTTATTTACATATAAAAGCACAACACTGTATTTCAACAATTGTAATTCAGAAACGGATAAGCTGATTTGGCAAATTATTTTTCTACGATGGTTTAGGGATTAGCATATTCATGCCTTGCGTGTTTGTTCATAACTCTCCGTTGAGTAGCTAGCGCTCAATAACAATCCTTTTCATGCAAAATTAATCCAAATTTGGATATGATTACATATATACGTAAATTTTTAATAGGTCGATTGATTTAGCCGAAATTTTACAGAGTATATGACGTCATGTGACATAAATATACTGCAATTGTAGCTTCAATTATGTTTGCTGCCAATGAACAACGGACTTAAAGCTGATATTTTAGGCCAAAATCACGAAATCGTTGGTCGTCTTATTTGTAAAGTGGTAATATGTGGATTCTCTTTGCTCTAATATATGCCACACATCTACCACTAATAACTCCACCTTGCATACTGCATTAACTGGAAAATGGATTTGTTGCTTGGAATTTACCAACTTTTACAGTGCTTAGTTGTGGGTATACCAATGCTACATATTTTGCTCTGCTAGATGTAAAATTTCCGGACAACTCCTGTGCATTGTAGGGTTTCTGATTAGTTATGTAAAGCAGAACTTAAGTTGTACACCCAAAGTTCCTAGCGAAGCATCTAGTTTAAATATAAGATAGACTAAGCCTAAGGTTGCTGCTGATACGTCGGAACTCTCGCTCCAAATTGTTCTTCTTGTCAGTGTATAACGTACTACCTCTAAAGCTGTCATAAGGCAAATAAACGGAGGTAAATAATACAATTAGTGCAGAAAATGAGTAACATGAGTATATATTTATAAACATCAATATCTTTGATCAGTTCATCTTTGTTTTTCGTTATTCCTTGGTTTTGATTTTTTATTGATGTGTAGCCGGTATAAATGTATTGTATATGTGCTCATAGGGAAGAGAGAGTATTAACTTACTGAGGCATGGATTTTACCCCTTCTCGGGACGTCGACGGTCCGTCTGGGGGGAATACTGATCTGCCTAAGGCTCAACAGCGCATCCACTCTACCCCCGCGTACCGTTGGGTTCGAGGACAATTTTGGTACAAAAATTTAGTGAAATTAACAAAAATTGAGGGAAAAATGGCTAAATTCGGGGAGATTTGGCAAAAATTAGGTAAAATTTTGAGTCCCAAGAAATTTTGAAAATTTATCTCACCAGCCGGCAGAGCCGCCCTGGGGAGCACACCTCACTCCCGGAAGCACCAGTTATCCCCTGGCACTTCGAACCTAGCCTATGTATGATACATTTCGTTGTGTCTAAAAATTTAATGTTTTTTATGATTTTTAAAAGTTTTCTGCTAACATGTTTTTGATAAAGTAAGTTTCTTTCACTACTACTGGTTGTCAGGTGCGAGACAGATGTATAGATCAAGTTTATCTGCTTGATATGATGTCGTGGAGCATATGTTCCTGAATTTCCATATAAGTTCCAACCCATAATAATTTCAGATCTGGTAACGCTATCAAGTAAGTGCTCTCCCATTATCGAACACTGCAACTCCGTCGGCATATTGTTTTTGCGTGAATCAGTATAAAGTTCCTGCAATAGATTTTAGTTAATAAATAATATCTGCACGCTAGTTCTACATTGATGCTGGTAACACAGTCAAAGGCAGTGATAGAACGCTAGGTTTCCGGATTTTTCCAAATTAGGCGAACAATGGCAGGCAAAGAAATACCTAAGTGTAATGTTTTTACAATCCCATTCATCTCGTGTCATATTTTCACGGCTATATCTGTCACTAAACGTCCATTATAGTATACTCCTTGTGTCCGATTGTATTTATAGGCGGATATTTGTACTTAATAATCTATATTTTTTGAAACAATAATTGGAGTTTGTCTATGACCGAAAAGTGGCCGGAGAACCGACCTCAGCGGAACAAAGTTAACATCTTTATTCCGCAATTTGTCTTCTTTTGCGCCTTGTTCACCGCTTCCAATATTTTGTTATATCAAGTGTGATTGTAGGCTAGGAAATACATACAATTTACGTTATAAAATTTAAGGCTAAACTGAATAAAAACACTTTTAGACACAAAATATTTTAGTTTACACATGATAAACTGGTATTCTGATGATGATAGTATAACAATTTTTGTGTATTGTTTTGTTATCATAGCTCGAAATTCCACATGAGAATTATTTCGTTCGCAATACGGGAATGATACTTGCGTTTCTGTTCGCATTTATATTTAGAAACGATGGATTGTATGATTATAACTGCACTACATGCACGAGATTCGAAGTCCCATAGGGATAGCGGATGCTTAAGGAGCGGGAGGTCGTCGGGAGTGAAAGTTTTAACACTCAAAATTTTTCAAAATTATTGCGAATTGTCTTACAATTTTTTTAGAAAATTTACCCTACTTTTGCACCAAAAACTGCCACGTGCCACGACGGAGCGAGGGAGGGATGGGGCGGAGTGTGGAATAATCGCCCACTCTATGAGCTTGTATGTATAACTGCTCATTACCTTAATTACATTGAAAAAATGCTCAAGCTTTGTGAGTTAGTGGTTTGTCATTTACGGTTTGTGTTAATATTGTGCATAAGTAGTTAGTGGGAACTTTTGAGTTACTTACCAATATTATGCGACAGGATATTTGTATTTTTATAATTTTTTTTGCGTGAACTGCATTGACCTAGAAGCAGAAATGTATCAAAACACATTCCATTGTAATGGTTGCTTATATCTTTATATATACTGAGGCGGAGAAGGAGGCGCGGGGTCATCCCCAGTCTTCCATTAGTGGAGATTCCCGCTGCTCCGCAGTTTCTCCTAGCGCCTCCTCACTTTTGAGTTCTCCCCCTCATTTTTAATAGTGCGCTACTCCCCGTATACCTACATAACTGTAAATAAAACTCGCTCTTAAAATAATATATTTCTATAATTTGAAATTATATATAGTTTTCTTATAATAGTTGCATAGCGCAATATCGTACCGTCGAGTTATAAGTGTTTAGGTAATACGCCAGTGTATATCTATAACATTTATATTATAATGTGTGTATATCTACTGGTATATATATTTTTAGTGATTATAAGCGAGAAACAGCCAGATTTTTTTGCCCTGCCTTGGCTCTGATTTTCCTGAACCATGTCCGGCTTGGCTGGGCTTTTTCGATAGCAAAACAGGCACGGTTCGGCTCACAAAAAATTTAAATGTGAATATTTGAGATAACAATTTGAAAGTAACAAAGGAGCTATATAATATGCAGTTGCTTTTTAAGATTTTGAAATCTGAGCTCGGTAACCTCGGCTGTAATTGCTGTTGATTGACTATTAATTGTACTATATTTCTTGTGCTCATCTCTTGATTCCGAGAGGAGCTGTCGAGCCGAGCCAAACCTGTACTACACTTCTGGAGCCCACCTCTTGATCCTGAGCGGAGCTGTCGAGCCGAGTCGAACCTGTACTACATTTCTGGTGCCCATCTCTTGATCCCGAGCGGAGCTGTCGAGCCGAGCCGAACCTGTACTACACTTCTGGTGTCCATCTCTTTATCCTAGACGAAACCGTCGAGCTGAGCCGAACCTAGATCCAGCACTCATCTGATTTACACAAACAAGTATGTAGCGACGGTGTAACGTTATTCAACGCAACTGTAGCTGTAGAAACTGGTCGATGTGATCTCGGATCAAAAAATATATTATTTTTAAACAGGGATTTCTATTAAAAATTTTCTACTAAATGATTGAAAAAGCTTGTACAGTTTGTTACAAAGTATACTAACTAATGGCCAATATTAATGCTTAAGTAGACTCACGCATTACATTTTCTAAAATTTTGAAATTTTGAATCGATGTAAGCTAAAAGTTTGTCCGACACCCCTTTGATATTTCTACCGCTTGAAACTGGGAATTTTGTGTGCTAAGTACTGTGGTAAATGTTCTGCAAATGTGTCAAACAATACATCATTGCTACTAAGTAGTTAAGATAGAAACGTAAGCATATATGACGCGCATAGCTGAGAAAACCTACTGTGGTGTTTATGTGATAAATAATCGATTACATAATATCAGAAACGCGTTTTTTGCTAAATTTCTCATCAAAAATTCGTACAAAATTTGGCTAAATTTTGTGGAGCTTTGATAGCCCGAGTCCACTTTAAGTGCGTACACCGAGGTTGGTCGTTTATCAAGACTCGGTCTCACTGTCGATGTCTGTAATAGAAGTTATGATTTTACCTTATGTAAGTGGACAGGGTTTGCGGTATAGCATCACATAGACAATATTTATGACCACTTTTACGAATTACCAACGCAATTTAGGGATCGTGTGCACATTTGGTTCGCTTAGACCGGTTATGCATGAAAGGGTTAAGCGATTATTTTTCTATAATGAAGAATGTAAAAATGTTACTGGTAGATGCATGCCATGTGATGCAATGTACATTGTATATATTTCAGTAAAACCTTTCAACATTACAGGGAAAACACCAAAATTTGTACCGATTTTGGCCCAAGATATCAGTTTTAAGTTTTAAGGCCCTTATCCCTCTGAAACAAATATTGGTGATGGAATATTTATAGTGAGCCAGTTAAGGTCATATAATTTTTCTTAAATCCACGCATGTACTAAAAAGTTACCAATGATCGCATCCAAACTTGGGGTTAATTAGTGCATGAAAAATTGGGTTATTCAACTCTGGTCCTCCGTATGGCAGCGCATCTACAAAAATATCCACGTATATGGTAAACGCTAAATACATCAAACAGACTTTTTTAGGTAAATCCGCTAATCCGCCTCTGAATCAAAATATTATTATTTTGCATACAAGTTTAAAACTAGCAACGTAATTAATTTTTGCTAAAACTTTGATATATAAGAAGTTGGCAGCGAAACTTATAGGCTTTAGCAGGAGCCGATCATAGTGGACTCTGTTGATTTTTCATATTCTCACTCACAATGCGTCGATGCCGTTTTCGCCCTTACCCTGAATGTTCATAAACATAACTACCCGCCAATGTTCTTCAAGCAGCAAACCTGGATCCCCGGGTTCTTTTAGACCACTAAAATATTCCCAGCCATGTTGTTGGATCACCACGTTCCTGGTTGAGCCAATTGATGGTCCAAGAACCTATGGTAGGGGGCTGAATTAGTAGACCAGGAACATGGACGCTGTGTATATTTTGTCATCCAAGAACATCTGTGGGTTGTAAATTTGGTAATCTAAGAAAAAAGGTTGGGTGTACTTTAATAATCTAAAAACCTAGAGGTTTGGACTTGGTGATCGAAGAATACCGATGGAGCAGGCATCGTTATGACCCCCATGTGGGTCACAAAACTTGGAGGTGTAACGGCGAAAACGATCGTGACATACCGCTGGTGATAATATGTTATAGCTAACGAGTGACGCTCTTTTCCGCAGAATCGACTATCATCAAGTCTTGCTCTTACTTAATATATTCGGACAAAAGTAGAGCTATTGAGCAATATGCCTATGGTTCGGCTGACCGTAGTGTAATTCTATTTTGCTCTAATAATAATTATTTTAGCTCAGTAGTGTATTTTTAGTTTTAATTTTTATTTTTTCTTTATTGCAGGAACTTAGGTCACCCAACGGTAACAGTATTTCCTGTGAATAGTTGGATGGATGCTACTAATTTCCGAAACACGTCATTGCTTTGTAATTTTATGCTATGTGTTTCTCTATATGTTTTATGATTATTTTTGGGTCATATATTTATGACTGCGCCACGTTAATATATAGCGTTTTATATGTGTTGTAATAACATAATTTTACCTGTGATGTGTTGGTTATCTGATGTTTATAGTTTGTTACCATTTATACAGAGTTTTGTTTAACATATTGAATTTTTTTCGATATCAACTTATAGAACTGTCACACTAAGTCCAACTCCAGTTTATGCTATGTGTTTTAATACACTGGAGAGTAATCATACATAGGCGTTTAGGAATGGAAAAGGGTTGTTATTAAATTAAAAAATGATACAGAATTAGCAACTCTGTCAGAATTTCGGCGTTCCGTCCAGATACTGGATAAAGCTGTCTTGGTTGGAAAACCGGCGCGCCCAAAGCACTAGGCTGGTGGATGTTCAGCGTTGTGATAGTTTGATCAACTGCCGTCAGGTTGGCTCGCACGTCTATTAAGATCAGTTGCAGGACGTGTAGAATTTTTACCTTTGGACCATCTGTACGCAATCTCATTGTCAAGGATTGAAAACATCCAGAAATACAGCTTCGTATGGAGTGTTTCAAGTAAATTGTTTATGGACATTCGTTGACGGTGTTAGTTTCGTTTGGAAACAGATCTCTTTGAAAGCAAGCAAACATACCAAAATTTGTACAGACATATATAGTACACACTTATATATTATATAGTGTCAAAACAAATGGGTAACAGGTACTTTCACGCATGGGATATAACAATGCGCTAAGCTCTGGCTAAATCATACGTGTCTAAACCAAGTCAGCAGCCAAACGTGAGTCAAAAAATTACATACACAATTTGAAGTATGTTTTTTCAAAAACCGGAAGATCAAAGTATAGATTGGATTACAATTTTACGAACATTCTAGCTAAATTATTTCGCCAAATTATTCTAATAAAGTGCAACGCTTGGTTACTCGTAACACCGCTTTGGTACTACTGATACCGGTGTTGAAGTAGTTCAATAATTTAACGATCGTTTGGTATTTAAACGGTGGCTAACAATTTTGCAGCTGTTAAGTCTACGATTTTGTAATAACGAAGTTACGAAGTTGTATTAACCATAATAGTTGCAAATTGACAATTTTATCATGTTATAAGTTTCACTGATATATATATAATTTTGGTGTGTATGTACTTACATAAAAGACGTGGTACTTGGCGTATATATGATATTTTAGCGGGTAGATAAAAATTGTTATTTCCCAAACTAAACTTTGAATCCGATAAAAATTGCTGTCTCGAAGTATACGTTGAATCCAATAAAAATTATTATTTCTCAAAGTATATTTTGAATCCGATGTTTTTTTGCTATTCGAATTCTGTTGAGATAATTCTTCGTTTTTCATCATTATCAAGCATGTTTGAAAGGTAAAACGGCCTATGTTTATTGTGGAAAAGATATTTAAATTAATAGACCAGACACGATGTATACAATTTCATATGCAATTCGTACGGAATCTAAGCTTTTCTACAGCATTTGCAGTATTTCTCGCAAATAATAAATTTTTCAGTTTTGAGGTTTTTTATAGAAAACAATTCAGTGGCATTTCATGCAGTATGCAGTGACTGAAAATTTATAAAAAATTTTATTTTTGAAAACTGGTAGAAATATATAAGTTATATACAGAAGTTTTCTAATGCTTGGATATTGTTGTTAAAGTTTAACTTATATATATTTATTCTAAATAACTGTATTTGATGTATCATCGTCGTCTTTGTGTAACAATACTGTGTATTGATGTTGTAACCTCTGTTGTTTTGAGAAAAGCCTGACTTTATGTTTAGCACAAAGATTGTATTGTACTATAATTTATATTTGTGACATCAAATTTCTAACCCGGTGACTTTGTTAATATTGTGGCCTCAAGCTTTTTATGGTTCTGTAATTTTAGCGATTGACAGGTTGTAAGTTCGAATGTTTGCACTTTTAATGTATCTGCCCCGAATTTCTAATTGTAATTTCGATCGCTACCGATAGCAACCAACCTTAGTGTCACTGAAAAATTAATAATAGCATATATTATACGTATGAGAATGAAATTTTCAAAGAAAATATATTGGCAGATCTAATTTTTTCAAAGGTTTTAAATTATTTTATATCATATTTTCCTAACCACCTTTTGCATTGCCAAAATTTGAATAAAATCAGCCTTCCACTTACCAAGCTAATTGTTTTAACCCATTATATGGTATTTTCCAGACATTTCAAGATTTAGTGAAATAATTATCTTCCGTGTGTCACATAAAATTTTATATCGCTCACCTGAGCAAGTTCGCGAATGCCTAACTAGACAGGTTCTGTATTGCCCTGGCTTAACACAGTTTACATGATGTGAAATGCAGCAACTCTGCTCATGGCTTTAGATTCGGAATAAAAAGTCACGATAAGAAAACCTTATATTTTATATTATTCAACGACAATTATTGTAGAATAGCGTGCGGACACCCCATGCAAACCTGTTGGTCGAAATTATTGGATGAGGTTAGTCCCCACCAAGTTCATTCCTGAGTGCCAACTATCTATTGACATGTTAGCTATCTACATAGGTAAATGGCAAAAAGATAAAACTTAAACGTGTGACAGAAAATATATATTTGTACAACCACTTTGTAGCTGTCGTTTTATAGTTGTATGTATATACCGTGATTTCTTATATTTCACTGCTGCTATTTTATTGCAGTTTTTTTTTGGTAAATCTAATTTGTTAATACCAAACGCCTTGTGCCAATTTCGTTGTGCGGGTATGTTTTTACATAGTCGACATTTTTTTAAATTCATCCACATTTTCTACTTTACTCAACAAACACTACTCGAGTTTTTAGTGTTCTTTACGCTCAGATTAGCTGTTCAATTACCTTGGTTATCATTCAATTGACAGTTTAATGGACATTGAACGGTTATCTGTGTGGTCAAAAAATAATATACAATCTCAAATATAGGAACTATGACATATTAGAATTGTTCAGTTTTACATGAAACGGTTGAAATAAAGATGTTAAGAATCGTAAACTAAATATTGAAATACTATATATATCTGCGGTATGTTCAAAGCGAAATATATACGTGCTATAAATTTATATACACATATATGTTGACCGAATGTGCGAGTCACGGTCTTGCAACCTAACAAGATATGTATTATACATAACCGATTTCCAGATCATATATGCTAATATTACATATCCATGTCGAAAACAATAATATTTAAAGTCAGCCCGGTGTTATACAATGATCTAGATATAATCGATATTCTGTTGTATGTGTCACTATAGTAAATTTATTGTTGTATGTTTTAAACGCACGAATATTATATATGTGAATATTAGTGCTGGATTCTTGATATACTGTTTCCAACATTTGTAGTTCTGTTGGCAGACTGATTTCTAGTGAAAACGCAATGTAACGAAAATTTGTGTCCATAGCTCGTCCGGCCCAAGTAACCCAGAGGGGCTTCCCAAATTCCAGAAATTTCAAAATATAAAAATTCCCAAATTCTGGAAATTTCAAAATATAAAAATTCCCAAATTCTGGAAATTTATAAAAAACTAAATTCTGGAATTCCCAAATTCCGGAATTCCCTGGATATTTGAATTCCAAATTTTCCAAATTCTCAGATGTCTGAGTTCCCAAGGTTCCGCAAATTCCAGAATTTGTTTGTTCCTAAGGCTGCTTCGAAAAATCCATTGCCCAACACCAGGTCGTCGGGTCACTAGAGATGATAAAGCGCACACACGGTCCCATCTCTGGTGATTTAAACCGACATTCTTCGATCGTGGATTCTCTGGAAACAGCCCAAAGTCAGTCATATAAAATTTGTGAAACGCACATTAGCTTGTGAACTATCAGCTAAACACATTTTCTGATTTATTTATTTAATTATTCGTAAATGTTGCAAATGTCTGAAGATTTTGTGCATGACATGCGCTGTGTTTTTCTTCGGTTTCTGTTTAGTACAACACATGTCTGTTCCACTACATTACCATAATACGACAGGCCATCATCGATAATTCGCTGCTTCGGTTTATAGTACCTTTAGTTTAATTCTCCAGTTTCTAAAAGCAATATATTCATAATATTATTCATATTGTTAAAGTTTCGACACCAAAACCAATTGCAAGGTACTTCGTTGGCTACGCAAAATTTTGTCATATACAAAATTAACTGCCGAAATTTAAAAAAAATTATATATATTTAAAAACTAAATCCTATTCTGTAACAGCCCGACAATTTCAGGGATTTCAACAAGACATTTAAATAAGGAAAATCAGCTAAATTAAGGTCAAAGTTGGGAATATGGGTGCGACGGGCGATCGGATAC